>JAVJIF010022799.1:0-82091 GCA_038442645.1 Agave tequilana
CTGGTTTTTCCCTATAAATGCCAGTTTCAACAGAGGAAAAAGGAGCGAAGACTAGGATTAGAATTTGTGTTTATTTTTTAAGGATTTAGGATCTTTGTTAGCTAGCACAAAAGTTGTAATCTTATTTTTTATTTGTAGTCCAGTATTAAAACTTGTGAGAGAGAGGAATTGAGTGCTTGTACTTGAAGATTGAAGTGACATCAATACAAGAATCGAGCCGCTTTTTCTTCCACTCGTATTACGGTATGGCTTGCGTTGTTTATTTGCTTTCTTCGTTGTTTTCCATGAGTAACTAAACAGTTTTCTGGGCTCACTATTATAACTCTCTCTAGTTCTTCTTCTCTTCTGATTTTTAAAGAAAAAGACCCAATGAATCATATGCATGCCTACCTTAAAAGCCTTTCTTTTTGAAAGTGTTCTTAAAGGCACATGAGGATTGGTTTGGATCGTTAAACTCTTACTTCTTTCATGAACGTTTCTTGAACTATTTTTACTTCATTCTTGCTTCTTCGCGCTTGATGATTTAACATTCAATTCTAAACGATTTTTCAAAGAAAAGATTAAACTCTTCCAACCATCTTATGTGCTTTACTTCAACCTTTCTAAAATCAACTTTAAGTTTTGCTTATGATCACTTTGAGGCACTTAGGATTTCAATAGAAGAATTAACTTTAGAGTAGTGAAATAGTGAGCCCGATTTTTTTCCTTATTATAATCAACAAAATAATCTTCGAACTTTTTTAAATCACCTTCTCCAAAGCCTTTTCTAAAGTTGCAATTTCTCTTTTAATCATCTCTTTCTTTCCATTCTCTTTTCATTAAAAAACGAACACAATTCTTTGTTTTTAAACGATTCACCGAAAAGCTTCCATCGCATTCCTCCTCGTGAACACGACCCGTTAGCCACAAGCTACACAGTAAATTCTTAAACTCTTTGATTGTTCTTTCATTTTAGCAATCAATTTTTGCGCCGTTGCCAGGGAGGGAACGGTGTAGTATTTTTTTAACAAGTTTTGTGTGTTGTTTCAGGCACTTGAAGATTCAGATTTAGCATTCTAGCTTTGCAAGAGAAGACTTGCAAATTCTGTGCCCCTACTCTCGAAAGTAGGAAACAGAATTTCAAGAAATTGCATTGCAGAAACTGAAAAATTCATTGGACTACTAAAAACTCTTTTTTGCAAGACATATTGCTCGCAAAAATTTAAGTTTTTGTATGTTATATTTGTGCTATTTCTGCTATCCACCATCCCTGTTTTAAGCCAACAGTAAAACACTTGTTGAAAAGTTTAAAAAATTGATTAGACGTTTGCATTTTAGGCACGAGTCTTTTCAATTCATTTACTTTACTGTTGAAGAGTGCTGGAGCAAGGTACGTATGCATTGCATTCAGAATAGGACTCATTTCTTGGTTGATTTATATCGCTTTGAGTGAATCTGTTTATCTTGTACACTTGCACAAAATTGATTTTAAGGTCAACACCCAATAACAAGATAAGGTGGGGATTTAATCACCCTTCCTTGGCCCAAAAATCAGATTCCAAGCACGCACAACCTAAGCCTAAGTAAAATCTGATAGACGTTGGCCTTAGGACATCTCAAACTCACTAAGAGATTATCCTAAAGAGGGAAGGTGTTAGAAATTGACTCCTGCCAAATCAGTGTCTAGGAAGGGGATTGAGGGCCGAAAGTCCAAAGATTGGTGGTTACTTAATTAAGGAACGTCTTTGACAGATAACCTCCCACCAATCTTGCCCTGACCTGGCTGATTAGCTTGTGGTCAAAGTCTACATTCTACCTCCTGTGGACAATCAACCAATTAGGAGTTGTCTAGGTCAAGGTTACCTTAGACTAGGCTTGGTTGATTACTATTGTTGACTGTTGGTAAACTTGTTTGTGATTGTGATTGTGTTTTTGTATGCAAGTGTGGTCGAGAGACCCTAATTCATCTAGGTTGACTAGAAACACATCACCACTCAAGTTTGAACCAAGACCAGATCTGGTAATGGCTCATCAACATCACTGCAGGATAGGTTCTACCCCATTAGAACCTCACTTCCATCTTGCATTCTACTTCCATCGTTGGTGAATACAATTTTGAGCTCAAGCCTCAAATCATCAACACACTCCCCAAGTTTCATGGCTTAGAATCCGAAGATGCCTACTTCTTCATAAGAGAATTTGAGGAAGTATATCTAATGATGAAAATCCCACACCTTATAGACGATGCTATTAGGTGAGATTTGTCCCTTTCGCACTTAAGGACCTAGCAAAGAAGTGGCTATACAGCTTAGCGGCCGGTTCTATCACATCTTGAGATGGTTTCATCAAGGTCTTGTTGAAGAATTTCTATCCAATTCATAAAACGCTCTCATTAGGAAGACGATCTTGCAATTCAAGCAAGAACCTAGTGAACCGTTCTGGAGGTACTTTGAACGCTTTAAAGACCTCCTTGTCCAATGTCCACATCATGGAATAGAGAAATGGCGACAATCCAAATTTTTTATGACGGTTTAGACTATTCCACCAACCCTCTTAGAAAGTATGTGCCAAGGGGGTTTCTTGCAGAAGGATGAAAATTAAGATGGATTTGTATGAAAATCTAGCTGAGAAGACCATCCAATGGGAACCTACTAGTGAGATTTCTAGAATCCTAACTCCATCTCTTCAAAAGGAGGTCTCCATTCTATCGAATCATCCATAGCTAATGAGGCTAAGTTAGCTAACCTAGCTAGAAGACTGGAAGCTCTAGAAACGAAGGAACCAAGTCCAGTCAATCAAGTCAGCCCAAACCAATTTCCAACTCCGGCTGCACTTATTGTCAAGCCATGAATCATGTGTTCGAGGAGTGCCCTGTGTTTCAGGCTCAACAACCCTACCATGAACTGATGAATGCGGCCTTTTCAAGGCCGAACAATAATCCTTACGCACCAACGTACAATCCTGGCTAGAGAAATCACCCTAATTTCTCATGGAGCCAAATAACAATGACCATTCACGATCAAATCATGCTAGCCACTTCCATCATGGTAATAATTCTTCCAATCATCAACCCAACTTCTCCAATTTCCATAATAATTCTCCCAACCATTCACCTAACTTGTCAAATTATCAACAGAACTTTCCCAACCAAGCTCCACAATCCTCCTTCCAGAATCCTCAACTAGAAAGAAGAATGACTGACTTTGAGAGAAACATGGAAAGATACATGAAAAACTAAGATTCTCTCATGCAAACTATACAGAGGTTAGAAGTTCAAATGAGCAACTCGCCACTCCACAGAATGAGAGACAAAAGGTACCCTGCCTAGTTAGCCTATAACCAATCCGAGGAATTCTCAACAAGCTCCTTTGGCTGAGGATAATTCATTAAATCAATGTAATGCAGTTCATACATTGAGGTCAGGAAGAGAGTTGATAATCAAGTGTCAACCCAACCCATCCCATTCAGCACAACCACAATCAAGCATCCACCTTATCTAATCCAAATCCTTCCAATTCTGACGAATTTAAAAAGATAAGTCAGCCAGTCATGTGCACCAGCCTATAGTACCATTTCCTAATATGCTAAAAACAATAAGCAAAAATTCACACATGGACAAGATATTGAGATATTTAATCAAGTGAAGATAAATGTGCCACTTCTTGATGCCATCCAACAAGTCCCTTCTTATGCTAAGTTTCTTAAGGACATGTGCACCAAGAAGAGAAAGACTAATGTACAAAAAAAGTCTTCTTAGCCACTAACATAGTGAGCTACTATCGGGTCCGATCCCTGTCAGTACAAGGATCCAGGTAGTCCCACCTTTGCCTGCACAATAGGACAAGCCGAGATTAGTCATGCACTTCTTGACTTGGGGGCTAGTATCAACTTGCTTCCATTCTCAGTTTATCAACAACTCGGGTTGGGCAATCTTAGTCTAACTCGAGTCACCATCCAACTGGCTGACCGTTCTGTCAAAGTTCCAAAAGGGGAGATTATGATGTCTTGATCCGGGTAGGAGAGTTCATTTACCATGTCGATTTCATATAGTTCTGGAGACACAACCTGTGTCCAACTCCAATCATAGGGCTCAAACTCCTGTTATCCTAGGGCGATCATTCTTTGCTACTGCTAATGCCATCATCAATTGTAGGAAAGGGTCTATGAGGTTAACCTTTGGGACATGACTAGAGAAGTCAATGTTTTCAATCTAGGAAAACACCCCGTGATATTGAGGACCAAACATTTGAAGTCAACCTAATTGAGAACTTGACAAGTGAACATGGGGAAGAATTGAATTAGAAACAGAGTGTGATGATCAGGTTGTAGATTCTGCTGTGAATTGGGCCTCGAACCCTATTTCACCAATAATGGAGCCAACAGATTTGACTAGTCCTTCCAGTGAGCCTTCCTCTTCCTTAGAATTGAAAGCCTTACCTGGCATCTCAAGTACGCCTATCTAGGCGAACAAGAGACCTTTCCTGTCATCATTGCCTCCCATTTAAATGACGGGGAAGAAGAATATCTTAAGCTATTCTAAGAAAACATAGGGAAGCTATTGGGTGGACTATGACCGATATAAAGGGTTAAGTCCGACCATCATCCACATCGCATTCATCTCAATGAAGACGCCACACCTAAAGAGACCCGCAGCGTAGGTTAACCCTATAATGCAAGAGGCTGTTCATGCTGAAATCATAAAACTCTTAGATAATGGGATAATTTATCCCATTTCTGATAGCCAATGGGTCAGTCCTGTCCACGCGATTCCAAAGAAATCCGGTTTCACCGTAGTGGAAAACGAGAACAAAGAGTTGGTCCAAACTCGACTTCCCATGAAGATCCGAGTTTGCATCGACTATAGAAGCTGAATGCTGCAACTCGTAAGGACCATTTTCCACTTCCCTTCATTGATCAAATGCTTGAACGTTTGGCGGGTCACGGTATTACTGTTTCTTGGACGGTTACTCGGGTATAACCAGATCCCTATCGCTCCTGAGGACCAAGAAAAGACTACGTTTACATGTTCATTTGGGACATTTGCTTATCGTCGAATGCCCTTCGGCTTATGCAATGACCCAGCAACGTTTCAACGTTGCATGTTGAGTCTTTTCTCTGATATGGTAGAACGATTCTTAGAGATCTTTATGGATGATTTCTCTATCTACGGAGATTCATTCACTCATGTCTCCACCATTTAGAACTTGTCCTCCAACGTTGTGCTGAGAAAAATCTGACACTGAACTGGGAGAAATGCCACTTCATGGTAAAACATGGAATTGTCTTGGGTCATGAAATCTCCAAGAAAGGATTGAAGTGGATAGAGCCAAAATAGAGGTTATTGCTAAGCTTCCCATGCCCAAATGCGTTAAGGACATTAGATCCTTCTTAGGACACGCTGTTTCTACCGAAGATTTATCAAGGATTTTAGCAAAATTGCTAGACCCTTGACTAATCTGTTAGCTAAGGATGTGTCCTTCACTTTCGATACTGAATGCATGAATTCTTGGGAGAAGCTTAAGAGAGAGCTTATTTCTGCACCAATCATATCGCACCGGATTGGTTTAAGCCGTTCGAAATCATGTGCAATGCTTCCGATTTTGTCATAGGCGCTGTCCTAGGACAACGCATTGATAACAAGCAGCATGTGATTTACTACTCTAGTAGGACTCTCAACGATGTTCAATTGAATTACACTACACAGAGAAGGAATTCTTGGCAGTAGTGTTTGCCTTAGAGAGTTTTGTCCCTACCTACTAGGGTCCAAAACCCACATTTTCACCGATCATTCTGCGCTTAAGTACCTCATGATGAAGAAGGATGCCAAGGCCCGACTCATTCATTGGATCCTCCTTCTTTAAGAATTCGATCTTGAGATTCGAGATAAAAAAAAAAGCATAGAAAATGTCGTTGCTGATCATCTCTCACGGATCCCTAATTCTCCATGCAACGAATTACCCATAAATGAGGATTTTCTTGATGAAAATCTCTTAGCTATCTCTAGGAAACCTTGGTTTGCGGATATAGTAAACTACTTAGTCACAAACCAAACTCCCTCTCATTAGTCCAAAAACGATATATAGCGGTTCTTATCCAAGTCCGGTATTTCTTTTGGGAGGAACCGTATCTTTTCAAGTACTGTTCTGACCAATTTATTAGGAGATGCATTCCCGATGAGGAGGTTAAGAGTGTTCTATCTTTTTGTCACGAACTTGCATGCGGTGGACACTTTGGTCCAACAAGACTGCTGAAAAAGTGCTACAAAGCGGGTTTTATTGGCCCACTTTGTTTAAGGATGCTTATGATTTTGCAAGACGTGCCCCAGATGCCAAATGGTAGGAAGGATTTCAAAATGAAATATGATGCCCCTCAACCCAATTCTAGAAATAGAACTCTTTGATGTTTGGGGCATCGACTTTATGGGTCCATTTCCTAATTCATTTGGAAAGCAATACATATTAATTGCTGTGGATTATGTGTCCAAGTGGGTAGAAGCCATTCCTTATAAGACTAATGATAACAAAGTTATCATAAAGTTTTTAAAAGAGAACATTTTTTTTACGCTTCAGAACCCCTCGTGCGATCATCAGTGATAATGACACTCACTTTTGCAATAGATCTTTTGAAGCTCTTATGCGAAAGTATGCCATAACTCACAAGTTGTCCACACCTTATCATCCTCAAACCAGTGGGCAAGTTGTGGTTTCCAATAAACAAGTCAAGCTTGAAAAACACCTAGAGGGGGGTGAATAGGTGTAAGTGCTAATCTAAGAAACTTAATGCAAACTAAGTGCGCTAAATGCGGAAGCTAATGCAAATTATGCACAAACTAATACAATACAACAAGTGTAGCCGAATTCCCCTTGCGAGGCTCTGGACTAACTCCCCTTGATTCCCCTTGAAATGGGTTGAGGTGCTATGTGAAGCTCTTGTTGGATGAGTATAAGTTAGGCACACACACACAAGCAATCCAAGCAATGTAAAATACACACAATCAAGCCAAGCATATAAGAATGAATAGCAATATGAATAAATGCAAGGCAATATGAAATATGCACAACACAAGCAAATATGATATGATATGAATATGATGCTTTGCACAAATATAAGAGAGAGAGTTAGAGAGACAATGAATCAATACGCAAACACCAAGATTTGTTTCGAGGTTCGAGCACCTTGCTCTACATCCCCGCCTACACCACCGTGTAGGATTTCTACTATCTCAACTCCCACCGAGGGAACCTCTACCAAAGAGGATTTCTTACAACTCTAGGAGTACCAAACTCCTCTCTCAACAACAACCTCCTCACAACCGAGGGGTTAGGCCCGTAGCCAATACAACAACCAATCCACACACCTCTACCGAAGAGGCTCACAACCACACACTATCACCTCTACCTAAGAGGGATCCACAACACAATCACCCGATCACCTCTACCGAAGAGGGATTCACAAATATAAGGGTGTTTACAACTATGAGGTTTACAACAAACAACCTCAAACACTTCTCTTTCTTTTTCTCTTATCTTTTTCCACAAAAACAAGATCCTAATAGTTTAGGATAGAAGATAGCTCAAGTGTGGAAACAAGTGTTTTTGGAAACAAGCAACAAAGAAAAAAATCTTTGGGAAAATACTTGCAATATGATAGAATTGAAGATCTAAGCAAAAATCCCAAAAACCTATTTTTCTTTGATTTTCCAAAAACCCTAAAACAATAAAGATGAGAAGTTTTTGCACTTAAAACTCTTTTGAAAACTCTTTTAAACACTTCAGAAAACTGAAAATTTTTCTCTTGGAAAACTTGGCCAAAATCCCCAAAGAGATGGGGTTTATATAGCCCCTATACAAAACTAGCCGTTAGGCTGAGCTGGCAGTCTGACAGACTGCCGGTCGACCGGTCCGGTCGACCGCCAACGGTCAAAAATGTGACCGTTGGGCAATAGAGGTCGACCGGCCCGGTCGACCGAAACATCCTGAGAGCAGAACTCTCATCTCGGTCGACCGGCCCGGTCGACCGTCCCAGAGACTCCAAAACGTGCACAGACTTGTGCACGTCGGTCGACCGTCCCGGTCGACCGGCCTATGGTGCGGTCGACCGGTCCGGTCGACCGACTTGGCCTGTCAGCCAGTCCTCAGTTATGCACAGATACGGGATTTGAAAATAGGTCTTTTCACTCAATAAAATCCCATAAATTCACAGTAAATCTAAAAAATAGTTTTTATCACAATAAAAACTGTTTTTCTAAAAATATGTTTTTCTAAAACTTGTTTTATCATTTTACTTTGATAACCAAACTTGTGATAAAAATTTCAAGACATATATCAATCATATCAATTCATTTTTGTGTCTTGCCAATTTTATCAAAAACAAAACTTGTATTTTATCAAACTAGAATTTTCCAAAACATGAATAGGACAGTCAAAATAAGTTTGTCTAGCAAGTTTAAAGCATGTATGTATATCTAGAACATATCTAATATACATAGGTATAAGGTAAACTTGTTTTGATCTATTATTCATGAAAACCAAAACCAAATCATGAAACGTGTGTGTTTTGTGCACTTGAGCATATCAACTAAACTAAGCTTTACAAATATGGATCTAAAATACAAACTCTAAACTAGATACCTAAGTCTTCTTGACGATCTTCATCTTCAAGTAGACTCGGTCCAAACTCCGTGATTCTCCAAGTGCAAAGGTATGATCTTTAAGCTTTGGCACCGGAATCATCATGAATAGCTTCTAATCATCTTGTTGAAGCTAATCACCAACCTAATATCCTGTTAATGATCTGAAACTTAGAAACACAAGAATATTAGTAAACATAACTACATGAGTGTTGATCATCATCAAAACTAGAGTGGAAGGCCATTGGGCCAACAATCTCCCCCTTTTTGATGATGACAAAACTCATGGAGTTATATATGCATGGATTAAAGATAAGCTTCAAGGAAGCTCCCCCTTAACTCATGCATAACAAATGAATAAATAAATATGCAATGAAAGCTTATGATTCTAAACAAGAGACATACATATTTTTCATATATTTATGTTTATTTGCTTATGCATGAACTCAATATATGCAAAAACATAAAGAAGCATATATAAACTCTAGATACCAAGTACAACAATTACAAAGCAAGCTTTGGATATCAATTAAACTTAATAAACAATTAAACTTAATATTCTTGATATTAAAACATAATATATGCATATAAAACATAAGTATGCATATAAAACTCAAATACTTCTCCCCCTTTTTGTCAATCATCAACAAAGGGGTAAACAATCAAAACCATAGATAAAATGAGGGGTAAAAAATCTTTCTCCCCCTTTTTGTCAATCAAAACAATGCAAACAATGTTCTCCCCCTTTTTGTGTCTAAAACAAAAAACAAAGTCAATAAGGGGTGACCACAAACATGATATCAATTAAAAAATATGTCAATGAAGCATCTTGATACCAATAAACAAGGATCAATATATGTTATATGCTATATACATTCATGAAGAGGAAGACGCTAAGTTAGCTTCCCTACACATATGCATTACATGAAGAAAGGATGACAAGCCCCAATTCACATAACACATATTATGTAATGCATAAGAGGAGATGTGAAGCTCCCCTTACACACGTATATCATATAAAGAAGAGTTGTCAAGCTCCTCAATTTATAATATACTCAACATGAATCTATATGTAAGAGAGATGTTAAGCTCTCCTTGCATATAGGAAATACAAATCAAAACTTTGAATATTTTCTTTAAACAACATATGAGATACCAATTGTAATTAAACATAACAAATTACCAATTGTAAAACGACATAACAAATTTTGAATGTCTAAACACAAATTTTAATACCAATTGTAAGAATATATTTCATTTTGAAAAAATATAAACAAATTTGATGTTGATATCATATGTTCAAATAACAACTTTTAATCATAAAGAGTGGGAGTACAAATACCAATTGAAATAAAAAATCAAATTTTCTCCCCCTTTATGAAAACAAACTAAAGACATGCATAGTCTTGATAACAATTTAAAAGTAATCAATTTAAACAAAATTGAAACTCAAGCACTAGCATAAACACAAACATATATATGTATGAAAGATAGATACCAATAGAAATTGATATACTTGGAATTTAAAGCATACATACATACAAAACATATATGAGTATACAAGAAGATCAAAATGATACCAATTGAAAGAGTTCAATGATACCAATTGACATAACAATAAGTTCAAGTGTATACATCATATTCTCTACCACCCAATCATAATTCAAGTTTTAAAGATTTTCAATTTAGGGCATACATGAACATGATCTCCCATCCTACCGCCCTTAGAAGGTAGGGGTTTTCAAAGATAGATTTGAAAATATAGTTTTGTTTGAAAATCACTACCAAAATGAAGAACGCCGCAACTAGTTAAATGGAAAATTTGTTAACTAGCACGAAATCCTTCAAGCAAGGAATAAAACAAAATTGAAATTCACATGATAATCATCACTCTAACCAATAAAGCATAACTCATGAGAAACAAAACATGAGCAATAGATATGAGTGTACAAATAATATGTGAAGATCATAATCATGAAAAATATTTCATTAAGCTCAATTATTCCTTAAAACATAATTCCATCAAAATCATAAAAAATCATATAAAACTCCTTATTTAATCTTCAAGGCATATGTATGTCTAATACAAGCTAAAATATACATACATATTCAAAACTCAACGAGTCCACTAAATGTATATTCATGAAGGCACGTGGCTCAAAAAGATGTATATGTATAAGATTAGTTTGAACTAGATAGACATATAATGAAGTTAAACATAAATACATGAAACATGAAAAACTAAATTTTCATCACAATAAATTTCATTTCAAGGTATATGTATGAATTGTCAAACATGAAGTATACATACATATCCCTAAACACAATTGAGTCCAAATATAGATTTGCATGAAAGGCAAATGACTCAAGGGGTATACATGTATATCTTAAAGTTTGGCAATACAAACATATACATGAAGTGAAACACACAATCATAAAACAAATTCAAAATGAAATACAAGTTTGAAATGTATGAATCATCAAAACTAGACTATACTAACACATGTAATGGGTTCAAATAAGCAATCAAGCCCAAACATACATAGATTTATTTGTGGCCCACTATATGTACAAGTATAATTCTTAGTCTTAATGAAATCTAACACTTAAACATGCAATCAAGTCATTGAGCATCAAAACAAACACGAATACTATATTTCTAACTAAAACACATACAAAATTCATTAAATTCTTTTATTTGAATTTTAAACTACATATACACGCGAATAGGTATAACAAGTATAAATGAACGAATCATCAAAACTAGCTCATGCGTGTACATATAGTGAATACAAATGAGCATGAAGTTCAATTGCATATAAAACAAATGTAACTCACTATTTGTACATGTATAACACAAGTTTTGACAAAATCCACATTTAAACATATCATAATCACAAGGAGTATCAAAACAAGCTAGAAATCAACATCATAAGAACTAAAACATGATTACTATGTAAATTCACATGCAATAGATTCATGATGTACATTATAGCTAAACAAACCGTGAGAACACTAAATGTGAATCAAATAAGCATGTGTGTCTCAAATACTATACATGTATGTCAAGGATCTAATAAACGTGGATGAACATACTAATCCATAGACATCAAAAACATGCTATAAACAATGAATATTAAAAGCATGTAAACAATAAATGGGAGTAAAGGATTGTTACCAAAACTGAAGAAGCAACTCTCCTTGTCTCCAAAACATGGTGGTCATCTCCACTAAATCTTCCCTTAAAAGTGATGCATTCATTTTGATTTCCATGAAGTCCGGAACGCATCCACTCCAAGGTGCTAACACTCTCACGTCATGTGAGAGCCCACACCTACATCAAAAAACTTTAGGGGTGGTGGTCTTTGGTACCCATACTCTTTTGGGTCCATGGGGGTTAGTCCCTTCTCTAACCCAAACAAAGTTCTTTGCTAAATTTGGAGTATGTAATCTATCATAGCAAAATTTAGCAAGGTGGCCCTTACGTCCACAATGTGTACATGTGTACACATGAGCATACATATGGTGATGGGTGTGTCCGTGAGGAGCATGTGTATGCCGTGAAGGGTGTGCATGCATAAAGGATGGAACTTGTTTCTTTCGAACCAAGGTTTCCAAGCGTGTGTGGTTCATGGCACATTGGCTCATAGTGGAGCCCAAACAATCTACTCTCTTCTTTAACATACAATATCATCATTGATCCTAGAAGAAGAGGTACATGCATTAGGTAGACTAGATGAAGAAGCTACACTAGCATGGCAAACATGTGCATCAATTTTATTTTGCAAAACAATATTCTTATCTAAACAAACATTCAACTCATTTGAAATAGAAATGATTTTGTTTTTCAAAGCAACATTCTCTTTTAAAACAAAATCAATTTTAGAAGACATATTTTCATTTTTCTTCAAAAGAGTTTCACAATCATTTTTAGACTTTAAAAATTTATTTCTTTTAAAGCAAATTCCAATTGAGATCTCAATGAATCCCTTTCATTATAGGCCTCAAGTTTCTCTTGCAAAACACAATCAAGTCTAGAATGCAAACATTTATTTCTTTTTCAATATCTAGACTTTTCTTTTTCAACACGCTATATTTTTCTATTAACTTTTCACACACAATAGATAGTTCTTCATTTAAGGCATGGGGATCAACATAATCATTTGAAGAACTAGCACAATCATTACTATCTAGGTGGGATTCCGAATGTACCTCAAGGGAGTCATTCCCTTGGACCATGAAGCATTGTGGATCGGATTCTCCACTAGATTCCTCTTCTTGAATTTGAACTTGAAGCTCCGAGGTGGTGGTGGTTGTCAATTTGTTCCACACTGCAAAGGCGGAATCAAAGTTAGAAACACATAAGAGATAATCTTTAGGAAGAGTGCTTCTAATGGCCTCTAGGGCTTGTGCATTGGCCCCTATATGATTACCATCACCAAGATAACATCTCTTGGTGGCGGCAAGGAAGACATGCAAACCTAGGGTCTTTAGGTACATGGACATCCTATACTTCCAAACATCAACGTTGGAAGGGTCAAAGCTAGGAGGGGTCATGAAGTCCATTGTAAACTATATATGAATGTGCAAACAAACAAATGCAAATGAGATTAGCAAGCAAATGGATCTCACTCCTAGGATGTTAAGCCTAAGTATCAGGAGCACTAGCTCTGATACCAATTGAAAAACACTTAGAGGGGGGTGAATAGGTGTAAGTGCTAATCTAAGAAACTTAATGCAAACTAAGTGCGCTAAATGCGGAAGCTAATGCAAATTATGCACAAACTAATACAATACAACAAGTGTAGCCGAATTCCCCTTGCGAGGCTCTGGACTAACTCCCCTTGATTCCCCTTAAAATGGGTTGAGGTGCTATGTGAAGCTCTTGTTGGATGAGTATAAGTTAGGCACACACACAAGCAATCCAAGCAATGTAAAATACACACAATCAAGCCAAGCATATAAGAATGAATAGCAATATGAATAAATGCAAGGCAATATGAAATATGCACAACACAAGCAAATATGATATGATATGAATATGATGCTTTGCACAAATATAAGAGAGAGAGTTAGAGAGACAATGAATCAATACGCAAACACCAAGATTTGTTTCGAGGTTCGAGCACCTTGCTCTACATTCCCGCCTACACCACCGTGTAGGATTTCCACTATCTCAACTCCCACCGAGGGAACCTCTACCAAAGAGGATTTCTTACAACTCTAGGAGTACCAAACTCCTCTCTCAACAACAACCTCCTCACAACCGAGGGGTTAGGCCCGTAGCCAATACAACAACCAATCCACACACCTCTACCGAAGAGGCTCACAACCACACACTATCACCTCTACCTAAGAGGGATCCACAACACAATCACCCGATCACCTCTACGAAGAGGGATTCACAAATATAAGGGTGTTTACAACTATGAGGTTTACAACAAACAACCTCAAACACTTCTCTTTCTTTTTCTCTTATCTTTTTCCACAAAAACAAGATCCTAATAGTTTAGGATAGAAGATAGCTCAAGTGTGGAAACAAGTGTTTTTGGAAACAAGCAACAAAGAAAAAAATCTTTGGGAAAATACTTGCAATATGATAGAATTGAAGATCTAAGCAAAAATCCCAAAAACCTATTTTTCTTTGATTTTCCAAAAACCCTAAAACAATAAAGATGAGAAGTTTTTGCACTTAAAACTCTTTTGAAAACTCTTTTAAACACTTCAGAAAACTGAAAATTTTTCTCTTGGAAAACTTGGCCAAAATCCCCAAAGAGATGGGGTTTATATAGCCCCTATACAAAACTAGCCGTTAGGCTGAGCTGGCAGTCTGACAGACTGCCGGTCGACCGGTCCGGTCGACCGCCAACGGTCAAAAATGTGACCGTTGGGCAATAGAGGTCGACCGGCCCGGTCGACCGAAACATCCTGAGAGCAGAACTCTCATCTCGGTCGACCGGCCCGGTCGACCGTCCCAGAGACTCCAAAACGTGCACAGACTTGTGCACGTCGGTCGACCGTCCCGGTCGACCGGCCTATGGTGCGGTCGACCGGTCCGGTCGACCGACTTGGCCTGTCAGCCAGTCCTCAGTTATGCACAGATACGGGATTTGAAAATAGGTCTTTTCACTCAATAAAAATCCCATAAATTCACAGTAAATCTAAAAAATAGTTTTAATCACAATAAAAACTGTTTTTCTAAAAATATGTTTTTCTAAAACTTGTTTTATCATTTTACTTTGATAACCAAACTTGTGATAAAAATTTCAAGACATATATCAATCATATCAATTCATTTTTGTGTCTTGCCAATTTTATCAAAAACAAAACTTGTATTTTATCAAACTAGAATTTTCCAAAACATGAATAGGACAGTCAAAATAAGTTTGTCTAGCAAGTTTAAAGCATGTATGTATATCTAGAACATATCTAATATACATAGGTATAAGGTAAACTTGTTTTGATCTATTATTCATGAAAACCAAAAACCAAATCATGAAACGTGTGTGTTTTGTGCACTTGAGCATATCAACTAAACTAAGCTTTACAAATATGGATCTAAAATACAAACTCTAAACTAGATACCTAAGTCTTCTTGACGATCTTCATCTTCAAGTAGACTCGGTCCAAACTCCGTGATTCTCCAAGTGCAAAGGTATGATCTTTAAGCTTGGCACCGGAATCATCATGAATAGCTTCTAATCATCTTGTTGAAGCTAATCACCAACCTAATATCCTGTTAATGATCTGAAACTTAGAAACACAAGAATATTAGTAAACATAACTACATGAGTGTTGATCATCATCAAAACTAGAGTGGAAGGCCATTGGGCCAACAATCTCCCCCTTTTTGATGATGACAAAACTCATGGAGTTATATATGCATGGATTAAAGATAAGCTTCAAGGAAGCTCCCCCTTAACTCATGCATAACAAATGAATAAATAAATATGCAATGAAAGCTTATGATTCTAAACAAGAGACATACATATTTTTCATATATTTATGTTTATTTGCTTATGCATGAACTCAATATATGCAAAACATAAAGAAGCATATATAAACTCTAGATACCAAGTACAACAATTACAAAGCAAGCTTTGGATATCAATTAAACTTAATAAACAATTAAACTTAATATTCTTGATATTAAAACATAATATATGCATATAAAACATAAGTATGCATATAAAACTCAAATACTTCTCCCCCTTTTTGTCAATCATCAACAAAGGGGTAAACAATCAAAAACCATAGATAAAATGAGGGGTAAAAATCTTTCTCCCCCTTTTTGTCAATCAAAACAATGCAAACAATGTTCTCCCCCTTTTTTTGTGTCTAAAACAAAAAACAAAGTCAATAAGGGGTGACCACAAACATGATATCAATTAAAAAATATGTCAATGAAGCATCTTGATACCAATAAACAAGGATCAATATATGTTATATGCTATATACATTCATGAAGAGGAAGACGCTAAGTTAGCTTCCCTACACATATGCATTACATGAAGAAAGGATGACAAGCCCCAATTCACATAACACATATTATGTAATGCATAAGAGGAGATGTGAAGCTCCCCCTACACACGTATATCATATAAAGAAGAGTTGTCAAGCTCCTCAATTTATAATATACTCAACATGAATCTATATGTAAGAGAGATGTTAAGCTCTCCTTGCATATAGGAAATACAAATCAAAACTTTGAATATTTTCTTTAAACAACATATGAGATACCAATTGTAATTAAACATAACAAATTACCAATTGTAAAACGACATAACAAATTTTGAATGTCTAAACACAAATTTTAATACCAATTGTAAGAATATATTTCATTTTGAAAAAATATAAACAAATTTGATGTTGATATCATATGTTCAAAATAACAACTTTTAATCATAAAGAGTGGGAGTACAAATACCAATTGAAATAAAAAATCAAATTTTCTCCCCCTTTATGAAAAACAAACTAAAGACATGCATAGTCTTGATAACAATTTAAAAGTAATCAATTTAAACAAAATTGAAACTCAAGCACTAGCATAAACACAAACATATATATGTATGAAAGATAGATACCAATAGAAATTGATATACTTGGAATTTAAAGCATACATACATACAAAACATATATGAGTATACAAGAAGATCAAAATGATACCAATTGAAAGAGTTCAATGATACCAATTGACATAACAATAAGTTCAAGTGTATACATCATATTCTCTACCACCCAATCATAATTCAAGTTTTAAAGATTTTCAATTTAGGGCATACATGAACATGATCTCCCATCCTACCGCCCTTAGAAGGTAGGGGTTTTCAAAGATAGATTTGAAAATATAGTTTTGTTTGAAAATCACTACCAAAATGAAGAACGCCGCAACTAGTTAAATGGAAAATTTGTTAACTAGCACGAAATCCTTCAAGCAAGGAATAAAACAAAATTGAAATTCACATGATAATCATCACTCTAACCAATAAAGCATAACTCATGAGAAACAAAACATGAGCAATAGATATGAGTGTACAAATAATATGTGAAGATCATAATCATGAAAAATATTTCATTAAGCTCAATTATTCCTTAAAACATAATTCCATCAAAATCATAAAAAATCATATAAAACTCCTTATTTAATCTTCAAGGCATATGTATGTCTAATACAAGCTAAAATATACATACATATTCAAACTCAACGAGTCCACTAAATGTATATTCATGAAGGCACGTGGCTCAAAAAGATGTATATGTATAAGATTAGTTTGAACTAGATAGACATATAAATGAAGTTAAACATAAATACATGAAACATGAAAAACTAAATTTTCATCACAATAAATTTCATTTCAAGGTATATGTATGAATTGTCAAACATGAAGTATACATACATATCCCTAAACACAATTGAGTCCAAATATAGATTTGCATGAAAGGCAAATGACTCAAGGGGTATACATGTATATCTTAAAGTTTGGCAATACAAACATATACATGAAGTGAAACACACAATCATAAAACAAATTCAAAAATGAAATACAAGTTTGAAATGTATGAATCATCAAAACTAGACTATACTAACACATGTAATGGGTTCAAATAAGCAATCAAGCCCAAACATACATAGATTTATTTGTGGCCCACTATATGTACAAGTATAATTCTTAGTCTTAATGAAATCTAACACTTAAACATGCAATCAAGTCATTGAGCATCAAAACAAACACGAATACTATATTTCTAACTAAAACACATACAAAATTCATTAAAATTCTTTTATTTGAATTTTAAACTACATATACACGCGAATAGGTATAACAAGTATAAATGAACGAATCATCAAAACTAGCTCATGCGTGTACATATAGTGAATACAAATGAGCATGAAGTTCAATTGCATATAAAACAAATGTAACTCACTATTTGTACATGTATAACACAAGTTTTGACAAAATCCACATTTAAACATATCATAATCACAAGGAGTATCAAAACAAGCTAGAAATCAACATCATAAGAACTAAAACATGATTACTATGTAAATTCACATGCAATAGATTCATGATGTACATTATAGCTAAACAAACCGTGAGAACACTAAATGTGAATCAAATAAGCATGTGTGTCTCAAATACTATACATGTATGTCAAGGATCTAATAAACGTGGAATGAACATACTAATCCATAGACATCAAAAACATGCTATAAACAATGAATATTAAAAGCATGTAAACAATAAATGGGAGTAAAGGATTGTTACCAAAACTGAAGAAGCAACTCTCCTTGTCTCCAAAACATGGTGGTCATCTCCACTAAATCTTCCCTTGAAAGTGATGCATTCATTTTGATTTCCATGAAGTCCGGAACGCATCCACTCCAAGGTGCTAACACTCTCACGTCATGTGAGAGCCCACACCTACATCAAAAAACTTTAGGGGTGGTGGTCTTTGGTACCCATACTCTTTTGGTCCATGGGGGTTAGTCCCTTCTCTAACCCAAACAAAGTTCTTTGCTAAATTTGGAGTATGTAATCTATCATAGCAAAATTTAGCAAGGTGGCCCTTACGTCCACAATGTGTACATGTGTACACATGAGCATACATATGGTGATGGGTGTGTCCGTGAGGAGCATGTGTATGCCGTGAAGGGTGTGCATGCATAAAGGATGGAACTTGTTTCTTTCGAACCAAGGTTTCCAAGCGTGTGTGGTTCATGGCACATTGGCTCATAGTGGAGCCCAAACAATCTACTCTCTTCTTTAACATACAAATATCATCATTGATCCTAGAAGAAGAGGTACATGCATTAGGTAGACTAGATGAAGAAGCTACACTAGCATGGCAAACATGTGCATCAATTTTATTTTGCAAAACAATATTCTTATCTAAACAAACATTCAACTCATTTGAAATAGAAATGATTTTGTTTTTCAAAGCAACATTCTCTTTTAAAACAAAATCAATTTTAGAAGACATATTTTCATTTTTCTTCAAAAGAGTTTCACAATCATTTTTAGACTTTAAAAATTTATTTTCTTTTAAAGCAAATTCCAATTGAGATCTCAATGAATCCCTTTCATTATAGGCCTCAAGTTTCTCTTGCAAAACACAATCAAGTCTAGAATGCAAACATTTATTTTCTTTTTCAATATCTAGACTTTTCTTTTTCAACACGCTATATTTTTCTATTAACTTTTCACACACAATAGATAGTTCTTCATTTAAGGCATGGGATCAACATAATCATTTGAAGAACTAGCACAATCATTACTATCTAGGTGGGATTCCGAATGTACCTCAAGGGAGTCATTCCCTTGGACCATGAAGCATTGTGGATCGGATTCTCCACTAGATTCCTCTTCTTGAATTTGAACTTGAAGCTCCGAGGTGGTGGTGGTTGTCAATTTGTTCCACACTGCAAAGGCGGAATCAAAGTTAGAAACACATAAGAGATAATCTTTAGGAAGAGTGCTTCTAATGGCCTCTAGGGCTTGTGCATTGGCCCCTATATGATTACCATCACCAAGATAACATCTCTTGGTGGCGGCAAGGAAGACATGCAAACCTAGGGTCTTTAGGTACATGGACATCCTATACTTCCAAACATCAACGTTGGAAGGGTCAAAGCTAGGAGGGGTCATGAAGTCCATTGTAAACTATATATGAATGTGCAAACAAACAAATGCAAATGAGATTAGCAAGCAAATGGATCTCACTCCTAGGATGTTAAGCCTAAGTATCAGGAGCACTAGCTCTGATACCAATTGAAAAACACTTAGAGGGGGGTGAATAGGTGTAAGTGCTAATCTAAGAAACTTAATGCAAACTAAGTGCGCTAAATGCGGAAGCTAATGCAAATTATGCACAAACTAATACAATACAACAAGTGTAGCCGAATTCCCCTTGCGAGGCTCTGGACTAACTCCCCTTGATTCCCCTTAAAATGGGTTGAGGTGCTATGTGAAGCTCTTGTTGGATGAGTATAAGTTAGGCACACACACAAGCAATCCAAGCAATGTAAAATACACACAATCAAGCCAAGCATATAAGAATGAATAGCAATATGAATAAATGCAAGGCAATATGAAATATGCACAACACAAGCAAATATGATATGATATGAATATGATGCTTTGCACAAATATAAGAGAGAGAGTTAGAGAGACAATGAATCAATACGCAAACACCAAGATTTGTTTCGAGGTTCGAGCACCTTGCTCTACATTCCCGCCTACACCACCGTGTAGGATTTCCACTATCTCAACTCCCACCGAGGGAACCTCTACCAAAGAGGATTTCTTACAACTCTAGGAGTACCAAACTCCTCTCTCAACAACAACCTCCTCACAACCGAGGGGTTAGGCCCGTAGCCAATACAACAACCAATCCACACACCTCTACCGAAGAGGCTCACAACCACACACTATCACCTCTACCTAAGAGGGATCCACAACACAATCACCCGATCACCTCTACCGAAGAGGGATTCACAAATATAAGGGTGTTTACAACTATGAGGTTTACAACAAACAACCTCAAACACTTCTCTTTCTTTTTCTCTTATCTTTTTCCACAAAAACAAGATCCTAATAGTTTAGGATAGAAGATAGCTCAAGTGTGGAAACAAGTGTTTTTGGAAACAAGCAACAAAGAAAAAAATCTTTGGGAAAATACTTGCAATATGATAGAATTGAAGATCTAAGCAAAAATCCCAAAAACCTATTTTTCTTTGATTTTCCAAAAACCCTAAAACAATAAAGATGAGAAGTTTTTGCACTTAAAACTCTTTTGAAAACTCTTTTAAACACTTCAGAAAACTGAAAATTTTTCTCTTGGAAAACTTGGCCAAAATCCCCAAAGAGATGGGGTTTATATAGCCCCTATACAAAACTAGCCGTTAGGCTGAGCTGGCAGTCTGACAGACTGCCGGTCGACCGGTCCGGTCGACCGCCAACGGTCAAAAATGTGACCGTTGGGCAATAGAGGTCGACCGGCCCGGTCGACCGAAACATCCTGAGAGCAGAACTCTCATCTCGGTCGACCGGCCCGGTCGACCGTCCCAGAGACTCCAAAACGTGCACAGACTTGTGCACGTCGGTCGACCGTCCCGGTCGACCGGCCTATGGTGCGGTCGACCGGTCCGGTCGACCGACTTGGCCTGTCAGCCAGTCCTCAGTTATGCACAGATACGGGATTTGAAAATAGGTCTTTTCACTCAATAAAAATCCCATAAATTCACAGTAAATCTAAAAAATAGTTTTAATCACAATAAAAACTGTTTTTCTAAAAATATGTTTTTCTAAAACTTGTTTTATCATTTTACTTTGATAACCAAACTTGTGATAAAAATTTCAAGACATATATCAATCATATCAATTCATTTTTGTGTCTTGCCAATTTATCAAAAACAAAACTTGTATTTTATCAAACTAGAATTTTCCAAAACATGAATAGGACAGTCAAAATAAGTTTGTCTAGCAAGTTTAAAGCATGTATGTATATCTAGAACATATCTAATATACATAGGTATAAGGTAAACTTGTTTTGATCTATTATTCATGAAAACCAAAAACCAAATCATGAAACGTGTGTGTTTTGTGCACTTGAGCATATCAACTAAACTAAGCTTTACAAATATGGATCTAAAATACAAACTCTAAACTAGATACCTAAGTCTTCTTGACGATCTTCATCTTCAAGTAGACTCGGTCCAAACTCCGTGATTCTCCAAGTGCAAAGGTATGATCTTTAAGCTTTGGCACCGGAATCATCATGAATAGCTTCTAATCATCTTGTTGAAGCTAATCACCAACCTAATATCCTGTTAATGATCTGAAACTTAGAAACACAAGAATATTAGTAAACATAACTACATGAGTGTTGATCATCATCAAAACTAGAGTGGAAGGCCATTGGGCCAACAATCTCCCCCTTTTTGATGATGACAAAACTCATGGAGTTATATATGCATGGATTAAAGATAAGCTTCAAGGAAGCTCCCCCTTAACTCATGCATAACAAATGAATAAATAAATATGCAATGAAAGCTTATGATTCTAAACAAGAGACATACATATTTTTCATATATTTATGTTTATTTGCTTATGCATGAACTCAATATATGCAAAAACATAAAGAAGCATATATAAACTCTAGATACCAAGTACAACAATTACAAAGCAAGCTTTGGATATCAATTAAACTTAATAAACAATTAAACTTAATATTCTTGATATTAAAACATAATATATGCATATAAAACATAAGTATGCATATAAAACTCAAATACTTCTCCCCCTTTTTGTCAATCATCAACAAAGGGGTAAACAATCAAAACCATAGATAAAATGAGGGGTAAAATCTTTCTCCCCCTTTTTGTCAATCAAAACAATGCAAACAATGTTCTCCCCCTTTTTTGTGTCTAAAACAAAAACAAAGTCAATAAGGGGTGACCACAAACATGATATCAATTAAAAAATATGTCAATGAAGCATCTTGATACCAATAAACAAGGATCAATATATGTTATATGCTATATACATTCATGAAGAGGAAGACGCTAAGTTAGCTTCCCTACACATATGCATTACATGAAGAAAGGATGACAAGCCCCAATTCACATAACACATATTATGTAATGCATAAGAGGAGATGTGAAGCTCCCCCTACACACGTATATCATATAAAGAAGAGTTGTCAAGCTCCTCAATTTATAATATACTCAACATGAATCTATATGTAAGAGAGATGTTAAGCTCTCCTTGCATATAGGAAATACAAATCAAAACTTTGAATATTTTCTTTAAACAACATATGAGATACCAATTGTAATTAAACATAACAAATTACCAATTGTAAAACGACATAACAAATTTTGAATGTCTAAACACAAATTTTAATACCAATTGTAAGAATATATTTCATTTTGAAAAAATATAAACAAATTTGATGTTGATATCATATGTTCAAAATAACAACTTTTAATCATAAAGAGTGGGAGTACAAATACCAATTGAAATAAAAAATCAAATTTTCTCCCCCTTTATGAAAAACAAACTAAAGACATGCATAGTCTTGATAACAATTTAAAAGTAATCAATTTAAACAAAATTGAAACTCAAGCACTAGCATAAACACAAACATATATATGTATGAAAGATAGATACCAATAGAAATTGATATACTTGGAATTTAAAGCATACATACATACAAAACATATATGAGTATACAAGAAGATCAAAATGATACCAATTGAAAGAGTTCAATGATACCAATTGACATAACAATAAGTTCAAGTGTATACATCATATTCTCTACCACCCAATCATAATTCAAGTTTTAAAGATTTTCAATTTAGGGCATACATGAACATGATCTCCCATCCTACCGCCCTTAGAAGGTAGGGTTTTCAAAGATAGATTTGAAAATATAGTTTTGTTTGAAAATCACTACCAAAATGAAGAACGCCGCAACTAGTTAAATGGAAAATTTGTTAACTAGCACGAAATCCTTCAAGCAAGGAATAAAACAAAATTGAAATTCACATGATAATCATCACTCTAACCAATAAAGCATAACTCATGAGAAACAAAACATGAGCAATAGATATGAGTGTACAAATAATATGTGAAGATCATAATCATGAAAAATATTTCATTAAGCTCAATTATTCCTTAAAACATAATTCCATCAAAATCATAAAAAATCATATAAAACTCCTTATTTAATCTTCAAGGCATATGTATGTCTAATACAAGCTAAAATATACATACATATTCAAAACTCAACGAGTCCACTAAATGTATATTCATGAAGGCACGTGGCTCAAAAAGATGTATATGTATAAGATTAGTTTGAACTAGATAGACATATAAATGAAGTTAAACATAAATACATGAAACATGAAAAACTAAATTTTCATCACAATAAATTTCATTTCAAGGTATATGTATGAATTGTCAAACATGAAGTATACATACATATCCCTAAACACAATTGAGTCCAAATATAGATTTGCATGAAAGGCAAATGACTCAAGGGGTATACATGTATATCTTAAAGTTTGGCAATACAAACATATACATGAAGTGAAACACACAATCATAAAACAAATTCAAAAATGAAATACAAGTTTGAAATGTATGAATCATCAAAACTAGACTATACTAACACATGTAATGGGTTCAAATAAGCAATCAAGCCCAAACATACATAGATTTATTTGTGGCCCACTATATGTACAAGTATAATTCTTAGTCTTAATGAAATCTAACACTTAAACATGCAATCAAGTCATTGAGCATCAAAACAAACACGAATACTATATTTCTAACTAAAACACATACAAAATTCATTAAAATTCTTTTATTTGAATTTTAAACTACATATACACGCGAATAGGTATAACAAGTATAAATGAACGAATCATCAAAACTAGCTCATGCGTGTACATATAGTGAATACAAATGAGCATGAAGTTCAATTGCATATAAAACAAATGTAACTCACTATTTGTACATGTATAACACAAGTTTTGACAAAATCCACATTTAAACATATCATAATCACAAGGAGTATCAAAACAAGCTAGAAATCAACATCATAAGAACTAAAACATGATTACTATGTAAATTCACATGCAATAGATTCATGATGTACATTATAGCTAAACAAACCGTGAGAACACTAAATGTGAATCAAATAAGCATGTGTGTCTCAAATACTATACATGTATGTCAAGGATCTAATAAACGTGGAATGAACATACTAATCCATAGACATCAAAACATGCTATAAACAATGAATATTAAAAGCATGTAAACAATAAATGGGAGTAAAGGATTGTTACCAAAACTGAAGAAGCAACTCTCCTTGTCTCCAAAACATGGTGGTCATCTCCACTAAATCTTCCCTTGAAAGTGATGCATTCATTTTGATTTCCATGAAGTCCGGAACGCATCCACTCCAAGGTGCTAACACTCTCACGTCATGTGAGAGCCCACACCTACATCAAAAAACTTTAGGGGTGGTGGTCTTTGGTACCCATACTCTTTTGGGTCCATGGGGGTTAGTCCCTTCTCTAACCCAAACAAAGTTCTTTGCTAAATTTGGAGTATGTAATCTATCATAGCAAAATTTAGCAAGGTGGCCCTTACGTCCACAATGTGTACATGTGTACACATGAGCATACATATGGTGATGGGTGTGTCCGTGAGGAGCATGTGTATGCCGTGAAGGGTGTGCATGCATAAAGGATGGAACTTGTTTCTTTCGAACCAAGGTTTCCAAGCGTGTGTGGTTCATGGCACATTGGCTCATAGTGGAGCCCAAACAATCTACTCTCTTCTTTAACATACAAATATCATCATTGATCCTAGAAGAAGAGGTACATGCATTAGGTAGACTAGATGAAGAAGCTACACTAGCATGGCAAACATGTGCATCAATTTTATTTTGCAAAACAATATTCTTATCTAAACAAACATTCAACTCATTTGAAATAGAAATGATTTTGTTTTTCAAAGCAACATTCTCTTTTAAAACAAAATCAATTTTAGAAGACATATTTTCATTTTTCTTCAAAAGAGTTTCACAATCATTTTTAGACTTTAAAAATTTATTTTCTTTTAAAGCAAATTCCAATTGAGATCTCAATGAATCCCTTTCATTATAGGCCTCAAGTTTCTCTTGCAAAACACAATCAAGTCTAGAATGCAAACATTTATTTTCTTTTTCAATATCTAGACTTTTCTTTTCAACACGCTATATTTTTCTATTAACTTTTCACACACAATAGATAGTTCTTCATTTAAGGCATGGGGATCAACATAATCATTTGAAGAACTAGCACAATCATTACTATCTAGGTGGGATTCCGAATGTACCTCAAGGGAGTCATTCCCTTGGACCATGAAGCATTGTGGATCGGATTCTCCACTAGATTCCTCTTCTTGAATTTGAACTTGAAGCTCCGAGGTGGTGGTGGTTGTCAATTTGTTCCACACTGCAAAGGCGGAATCAAAGTTAGAAACACATAAGAGATAATCTTTAGGAAGAGTGCTTCTAATGGCCTCTAGGGCTTGTGCATTGGCCCCTATATGATTACCATCACCAAGATAACATCTCTTGGTGGCGGCAAGGAAGACATGCAAACCTAGGGTCTTTAGGTACATGGACATCCTATACTTCCAAACATCAACGTTGGAAGGGTCAAAGCTAGGAGGGGTCATGAAGTCCATTGTAAACTATATATGAATGTGCAAACAAACAAATGCAAATGAGATTAGCAAGCAAATGGATCTCACTCCTAGGATGTTAAGCCTAAGTATCAGGAGCACTAGCTCTGATACCAATTGAAAAACACTTAGAGGGGGGTGAATAGGTGTAAGTGCTAATCTAAGAAACTTAATGCAAACTAAGTGCGCTAAATGCGGAAGCTAATGCAAATTATGCACAAACTAATACAATACAACAAGTGTAGCCGAATTCCCCTTGCGAGGCTCTGGACTAACTCCCCTTGATTCCCCTTAAAATGGGTTGAGGTGCTATGTGAAGCTCTTGTTGGATGAGTATAAGTTAGGCACACACACAAGCAATCCAAGCAATGTAAAATACACACAATCAAGCCAAGCATATAAGAATGAATAGCAATATGAATAAATGCAAGGCAATATGAAATATGCACAACACAAGCAAATATGATATGATATGAATATGATGCTTTGCACAAATATAAGAGAGAGAGTTAGAGAGACAATGAATCAATACGCAAACACCAAGATTTGTTTCGAGGTTCGAGCACCTTGCTCTACATTCCCGCCTACACCACCGTGTAGGATTTCCACTATCTCAACTCCCACCGAGGGAACCTCTACCAAAGAGGATTTCTTACAACTCTAGGAGTACCAAACTCCTCTCTCAACAACAACCTCCTCACAACCGAGGGGTTAGGCCCGTAGCCAATACAACAACCAATCCACACACCTCTACCGAAGAGGCTCACAACCACACACTATCACCTCTACCTAAGAGGGATCCACAACACAATCACCCGATCACCTCTACCGAAGAGGGATTCACAAATATAAGGGTGTTTACAACTATGAGGTTTACAACAAACAACCTCAAACACTTCTCTTTCTTTTTCTCTTATCTTTTTCCACAAAAACAAGATCCTAATAGTTTAGGATAGAAGATAGCTCAAGTGTGGAAACAAGTGTTTTTGGAAACAAGCAACAAAGAAAAAAATCTTTGGGAAAATACTTGCAATATGATAGAATTGAAGATCTAAGCAAAAATCCCAAAAACCTATTTTTCTTTGATTTTCCAAAAACCCTAAAACAATAAAGATGAGAAGTTTTTGCACTTAAAACTCTTTTGAAAACTCTTTTAAACACTTCAGAAAACTGAAAATTTTTCTCTTGGAAAACTTGGCCAAAATCCCCAAGAGATGGGGTTTATATAGCCCCTATACAAAACTAGCCGTTAGGCTGAGCTGGCAGTCTGACAGACTGCCGGTCGACCGGTCCGGTCGACCGCCAACGGTCAAAAATGTGACCGTTGGGCAATAGAGGTCGACCGGCCCGGTCGACCGAAACATCCTGAGAGCAGAACTCTCATCTCGGTCGACCGGCCCGGTCGACCGTCCCAGAGACTCCAAAACGTGCACAGACTTGTGCACGTCGGTCGACCGTCCCGGTCGACCGGCCTATGGTGCGGTCGACCGGTCCGGTCGACCGACTTGGCCTGTCAGCCAGTCCTCAGTTATGCACAGATACGGGATTTGAAAATAGGTCTTTTCACTCAATAAAAATCCCATAAATTCACAGTAAATCTAAAAAATAGTTTTAATCACAATAAAAACTGTTTTTCTAAAAATATGTTTTTCTAAAACTTGTTTATCATTTTACTTTGATAACCAAACTTGTGATAAAAATTTCAAGACATATATCAATCATATCAATTCATTTTTGTGTCTTGCCAATTTTATCAAAAACAAAACTTGTATTTTATCAAACTAGAATTTTCCAAAACATGAATAGGACAGTCAAAATAAGTTTGTCTAGCAAGTTTAAAGCATGTATGTATATCTAGAACATATCTAATATACATAGGTATAAGGTAAACTTGTTTTGATCTATTATTCATGAAAACCAAAAACCAAATCATGAAACGTGTGTGTTTTGTGCACTTGAGCATATCAACTAAACTAAGCTTTACAAATATGGATCTAAAACACAAACTCTAAACTAGATACCTAAGTCTTCTTGACGATCTTCATCTTCAAGTAGACTCGGTCCAAACTCCGTGATTCTCCAAGTGCAAAGGTATGATCTTTAAGTTTTGGCACCGGAATCATCATGAATAGCTTCTAATCATCTTGTTGAAGCTAATCACCAAGCTAATATCCTGTTAATGATCTGAAACTTAGAAACACAAAAATATTAGTAAACATAACTACATGAGTGTTGATCATCATCAAAACTAGAGTGGAAGGCCATTGGGCCAACAAAGCTTAGCTTGGAGAAAACTGTGAACTAAACCGGAAAGATTGGTCCATCAAACTTGTAGATGCTCTATGGGCCTACAGGACCGCTTTCAAGACGATTCTAGGAATATCTCCTTATAGGTTAGTCTATGGCAAACTTGTCACTTACTCGTTGAGTTAGAGCACCGAGCCTTATGGGCAATCAAGCAGTTGAATTTTGACTTGACTAAGGCCGGTGACCTTCGAAAATTACAAATTTTCGAGTTAGAGGAATTGAGAAATGAGGCCTATGAAAATGCTAGGATCACTAAAGATAGAGTCAAGATTTTCCATGATAAGCACATCATAAGAAAAAGTTTTGTCCCTAGACAAAAGTCTTACTCTATAATTCTAGGCTTCATCTTTTCCAGGAAAATTGAAATCAAGATGGACTGGGCCATTCGTTGTAAAAACCGTGTTTCCACACGGTGCAGTTGAGATCAGTGACACCAAGAATAGAAATGACTTTAAGTAAATGGTCAACGCCTTAAACCTTTCTTGGAATCGGTGCCGGTAAATGAAACGGCAATGGGTCTTTTTGACCCAGTGTATCGGTAACGTTCCTCCTTTCCATTTTATTTCATGCATTTATACATTTCTTCCATACATTGGGGACAATGCATGAGATAAGTGTGGGGGAGGGTACTAACATGACTGATATAAAAAAAAAAAGAAAAAAAGAAAAAAAACTTTTTGAAAGGGGTAGAACAATAATTTGATATATTTTTTGTATGAAATTAGTCATTTTAAGGAATAGGAGAATCATAATTAAGATTTCTTACATTTGGTGAAAATAAGATAACTTGTTTGATTTTTAGGGTCAGGAAGAAAATTTGTGAAAGTAATTTAGTCTTGATATTCACCTTGATGACATATGCACACTAAATACACTTACACACTTAGGGTTTAAAAACAGAGACTCTTATGCCTTATAAAAATATATCTGAAAAAAAAAAGAAAAAAAACAAGTCTAATTATTGATTAGCTAGGTGCTTTGGCCTAAGCAAGCCTCAGTATTTATGCAAAAGATAATTAGATAAGTTTGAAAAAAATGTGTATATAAATCCTCTGATTAAGCTGGGTATTTATGCCTCATGAAGCATAAGTATTCACGCCTAAAAGGGGGTACGTCTTATAATAAAAACCTTGGTTTCGTGGCCTTATCTGCTCGAGTGTTTAAGTCCTTAGGGATTTTTTCTCACCTGGTGCCCTAAAACTGTCCGGTTTTGGTGTCACCGACTGAAGGCTCGTTACATGGGCAGATTAGAAAGCCTAATGAAATTGAGGAATAAATTTCACCAAAAATAAATAAGGCATAGGAGTTAATGTTAAAGAACCCTTAGTCAGCTTCACAGTCACGATGGTGCATACGACTCAAGGTAAATTAATAGACTAGATAAGAAAAATAATTTGACTCCTTACTTTGATTAATGACATGTTGAATAGAGACTAAGTTTAGGAATGAAAAAATTTGATATTCCTATAACTTATAGATTACTTAAAGCCTTACAAATATACTTCAAATATTTTCTCCTTTAAAAAAATGCTTTTCAAAAAATACTATTTTTTTCTTTTCTTTTTCTTTATGGATTTTGTGGGTGCAATCAACTAAAAACCCTCACGAGACAAAACTCGTCCTCTTGGGGTAACCTAGAGGTTTAACGGCTTGTTGCACATGCTCAGTGCAATCGAGTAACCTACGAAAGTGGTCTAATAATTGATTAGAATTAGTCTGATGTTTTGCTCGAGGGCGAGCAAAAGATAAGTAGGGGGGTGTGATTAGTCACATATATTGCATTTACATTGTCACCTTACCATACTTTTTAGCTAATAAATCCTATTAATAAGTCTTCTTTTTCTTTGTTAAATGTAGGCCCAAGTGCTAAAAGAAAGAAAAGAGAAATAAGCGCAAAAGCCCACCAAATTCTGATTTAATTCAGAATAAATTCGAAATCAAAGAATCAGGGCAAAATCTTGGCAAATCAAGAGGTTGAGAAGAATCCTCCCTGAATCAAGCAGTTAAAGCCACACAATCAAAGGCTGTTTCGTCAACGTTTGGAGCAGAAACAAGAAAACCAGAAGAAGATATAGGCAAATCAACAAACCAAAGTTCTCCCCCAATTGGTGTAGCCACCTGGCCACACCAGGGTCGCGGAAACGCGACCCTAGCCGCATTTTTTGTGGCTTGTTGAGCTTTGTTGGGGAGCGTTTGCTCCCCTAATCTTCCGGGATCCTCCCCTTCTGGTTTTTCCCTATAAATGCCAGTTTCAACAGAGGAAAAAGGAGCAAAGACTAGGATTAGAATTTGTGTTTATTTTTTAAGGATTTAGGATCTTTGTTAGCTAGCACAAAAGTTGTAATCTTGTTTTTTAATTTGTAGTCCAGTATCAAAACTTGTGAGAGAGAGGAATTGAGTGCCTGTACTTGAAGATTGAAGTGACATCAATACAAGAATCGAGCCGCTTTTTTCTTCCACTCGTATTACGGTATGGCTTGCATTGTTTATTTGCTTTCTTTGTTGTTTTTCATGAGTAACTAAACGGTTTTCTGGGCTCACTATTGTAACTCTCTTTAGTTCTTCTTCTCTTCTGGTTTTTAAAGAAAAAAAGACCTAATGAATCATATGCATGCCTTCCTTAAAAGCCTTTCTTTTTGAAAGTGTTCTTGAAGGCACATGAGGATTGGTTTGGATCGTTAAACTCTTACTTCTTTCATGAACGTTTCTTGAACTGTTTTTACTTCATTCTTACTTCTTCGCGCTTGATGATTTAACATTCAATTCTAAACGATTTTTCAAAGAAAAGATTGAACTCTTCCAACCATCTTATGTGCTTTACTTCAACCTTTCTAAAATCAACTTTAAGTTTTGCTTATGATCACTTTGAGGCACTTAGGATTTCAATCGAAGAATTAACTTTAGAGTAGTGAAATAGTGAGCCCAGATTTTCTTCCTTATTATAATCAACAAAACAATCTTCGAACTTTTTTAAATCACCTTCTCCAAAGCCTTTTCTAAAGTTGCAATTTTTCTTTTAATCATCTCTTTCTTTCCATTCTCTTTTCATTAAAAAACAAACACAATTCTTTGTTTTTAAACGATTCACCAAAAAGCTTCCATCGCATTCCTCCTCGTGGACACGACCCGTTAGCCACAAGCTACACGGTAAATTCTTAAACTCTTTGATTGTTCTTTCATTTTAGCAATCAATTCATGTTCAAGTTCAATTTTATTAAAATGAAAACTTGTCAATTTATCAATAGGTTGATATTGGTCAAGTTCAAGGTTTTGTGGTAAAATTGAATCTTGGTCAAAGTCTTTAAGATATCATGATCTTGATTTTCATCATTATGGCTAGAAGTGTTGGGAATAGTCAAAGATTGGGTAGGGAGAGTTTCTTCATTCCTACACATGTTTCTAATCGACTAAGTCTTGCTTCTATCATATCGAAAGGTTCGCTTTGGAATTGAATCAAGGATTCCATACTCTTTTCTAAGTCGGTATGTTCTTGTTGTGAGACTTGAAAAATGAAGTAAAGATCTAGGATTTGAAAATTTTGATGGGATCTCGAGTCTTGTAGATTTTGAATTCACCTCTCAGTCTCTTCTAAGACTTTTGTTCTCTTTTCCCAGTCAATTGGTTCTTCTATTGATTATTCGGGAGGAGTATATGAAGCTGGATGTTGGTAAGGTGATGATAGTATGACTTAGAGAAGTTGTATCCCCACTGACTCGGTGAAGAGTGGAGATGATCATCCCAATCTTGTTCATAATACTGGAGTTGGGGCATGTACTAATTCGGATAAGACCAATCTGACATATTTGGTTAGTTAAAATTATAAAATGTCGGGTTGGTAATATCCGAATCAAAAGAGATCGGTGTGAAGTATGGATCACTATATGCATTGAAATAATTGTAATTGTAATCCATATCACAAAAATGTTAAAAACAAAAACAAACAAATAAACAGAGAAAAATTTAGCCTAAATTAGGGTAGATCTTAGACCTAGACGACTCCTAACTAGTTAGACTGTCCACGGGGGGTATATTGCAGAATCTGACCACAAGTTAATCGGCCAGGTAGGGCAAGGCCAGTGAGAAGTATTCGTGCCTAAAAAACGGGCCTAATTATGCCAAACCACTATTCTTCAAGATTTCGCCTCTTAATCCCTAACCTTTACTGATTTGGCAAGAGCCAAATTCTAATTAACTTCCCCCTTTGGTCAGTCTCCTATTGAGTCTAAGATGTCCCTAGGGCCAATGTCTACTCATTTTCAATTAGGTTGGGTTAGTGGGTGAGGAGATGATTTTGGGCTAAGGAAGGGTAATGACTTTCCCACCTTATCTTATTTATAGGACAAACCCTTAATTTATTTTAGTAGGCGTGTGCAAGTATAGAGCAAAAATAACACCCCAGCAATAACATACAAGTGTGTTCCTAAGCTATATGCAATGCAGACGAATCTTGGCTCCAGCACTCTTTAATAGTATTTTTTAATGAATTAAACAAATGCCTAAAATGCAATGTCTAAACATTTTTAGCATTAATAAACAACCATATTACTGTTGAGGCTAGAACAACGTGCAGAATATGTTTAACAAGAAAACTATAAACTGAAGTAGCTAAATCTTTAAATTTCAAGCAACTTGAAAGAAATTACATTTCGTAGTTCACCATAGTTGTGGGCTCTGATACTCTGCCTTCATGGACAGAGGTACAGGGTAGTAATATGTCCACTGCAGCTCCTAAGAGTCAAATATTAGCCCCTTCACATAAAAATACAGAAGAAAAAGTTAAACCGTTTAATGTAAATCAAAAAGAAGAAAAACTTAAAGTCCTTCCTCGGCAACGGCGCAAAAATTATTATCGAGCCAAACCTGCAGAGAAAAATAGAAGTTTAGGAACAGTACTAGATCCTCAATGCTACTGTGTAGCTTAGGGCTAACGGGTTGTGATCCACATGAAGGGACAGCGATGAAAGCATTATGTAAGTCTGCTTCCTAAGTTACTACACCGGTTAAAGATCTTTTTGTTTTAAAAGAAAGAAAAAAAAAGATTAAGCTAAATTAGAAGGAAAAAATGGAAAGTAGAAGAAGATGGTGTTGGTATTTGATTACTAAGTTAAAAAGAAAGAAAATAAACAAGAGAAGAAAGAACATACTTGAAATAATTAAAAGAAAGCAAGCGATTAGTTAAGTTGAGTAACGATGAAGAGAAGTGAGATAGTTCTATTGGCTGTCACTCTCAATATAACTATCTTTGAAGAAGTTTACATCTAGTGTCACTCTAAAGATAATTCTTTCTCTCTTTTCTATCAAGAAACTCTCCCTAATCCAAGCTATGAAGATGACATGATTAACAAGAAAGCACAAAGAAAGCAGATAAAAGTAAATAAAGCATTTAAAGCAAGTAAAAATAGAAAGAGGTAATTGAAAAGAACAGAAGAACCTTTATTGAGCTGTCACCATCAATTACAAGCACTCCGTCTTCTCTTTATAATTCTTTTTCTCAAATTGAAAATAAAAATGAACAAAGAAGATTCGTAATCCTAAAACTCTCTCCAGAGTTTCCTTGGAGTCATGTCTGTAGACTGTCTAAAAATCACTAAAGACAAGTCGTCGAATGCAAAGTCTATACTTCAGACGTGAGGCTAATCAAATCTATTCATGCAACGCCAAAATGTAGGGCTCAAGCTTGCACCCCTGCACCACTGCAATGCTAAGACGCAGGGCTCGAAGCCCGCGTCTCAGCACCACTTCAATGCCAAGACACAGAGCTTAAGGCACATGTTTCAGACGCGAAGCTCGCAAAAGAGTTTAAGCTCGCATTTCAACACCACCATGGCACCCAAACGTGGAGCTTAAGAACCGCGTCCAGCGTTACCTCAACGGCTAAATGTAGAGCTTATGCCCGAGTTCCAACTACAAGTAAGCTCCGCATCTCAATTGTAACTGCCCTCATTACTGGGTCAGTTACTGCCCACGTAATGAGGAGAGTTAACCCCCATTATGGAGGGTTCTTAGGGTACAATTTGACCCCCTAGAAATCCTTATAAATAGTTCGATTTGCTGTTGAAGAGGGGTCAGAATTTTTCAACTGAGGAATACAGACAAAGAGTTAAACTCTTCTACTAACTTACTTATTTCAAGTTTTTTCCTAAGTCTCTTTGAGATTTCAGTGGATAGGAGTTGTGTTACTCCGTCCGTGATCCAAGGAGAAGATTTCTAGAAGAACTTGACGTTCACTCGGTCAACTAAAAAATTAGATTCACTTTCCACTGCTATATAAAGAATCCAACCTTAAACAAAGGGGAGATCCAACCATTCTTCTCTCTTTTGTAATCAGATTATTAATCTATTGTAATTTTCTTTACAATTAAATAAAGAAGCTTGCACCTTCAATTTTTCTGATGAAAGGAGATGGCGACTCTGCTGGGGCCTACTTTCTCCACTGATGAGCAAGTTGTGGCGCAAGGTGACGTCAGTTTCATGAAAAAATAGTCGAGTCACTCATTGTGAAATTTGACCAGGCAAAGTATGAGGAGTTCCTCTCTTCTGGCTCCAAGAGCCCTAGGGTGGCACGACAGTACTGCACGATCTCCTCAGAGATTCAGTCTCGAGTCCCTTCGGAGACTTCCCCAAAGCTAGCCTACGCAAACAGCGCCATTTCTGGTCGCGTCATGCGCGTGGTCCGCTTCAACCGTCTCCCACGATACCCGCGAGGATAACGTTGTTAAAGGCCAATCTTGCCACGCCCTTCTCTTCCTCAGCTTCAGATTATCGGGGGTCCCCAACAACCCGTAAAGCATAATCGGAATACTAAACATTGACAAAGGCGTCGCGCATATCGACAATATATGGAAGAAGCTGGGAAAGCCATATGTCCATTAGATACATGATGCGAAGCTGAAGCTCGTATCCCTTCTGAACTGCGTCAGAGCGTGAAGTCTGCATCTTGATAGCAAAACACAAAGCTCAAGAGGCTCGCATTTCTGAGGCCTTACCTCGCGGACGCGTTGTTCAGCAAAGCAAAGTCTGCTTTTCTTCTTAGAGATACAAGACTCGCATCTCTATGTCAAAATGCAAGGCTCAAAAAGTCCGCGTCTCTCAAATGTCGCCAGACAAACGCGACAATCAGCAACATAAGATTCATGTCTCTTCTCAACAGAGGCAAAGACCCATGTCTCAAAACCAAAATGTGAGAGTCGCGTCTGTATGCGCCGGAAAAAAGAAAGAGGGAATTGCTGTAAAGATTTCTTTGAATCAGATGAAAAGATTACAACAAGACTTTTCCTTCCAGTTACAAGGGAGGGAGGATGTTGAAGCTTGAATCCCCCCTTTGTTTAATGCTGGGTTCTTCGTGTGGCGGTGGAGAGTGAATCTTGTTCTCCGTTGACCAGATGACCGTCCTGGACCGTCGGGGGTCTTCTCTTCGGTCGGTAGAAAGAGTAACTCAGCTCCGTCTACCAAAACTCTCAAAGAGGAGGTAGGCGAAGAGCGGCTAGTACTCAGTAAGCTCGCTGAAGAGTCTCCTCCCTCTGTCTGTTGTTGAAGTTGTGCTTCCCTCTTGATGATCCTCTTGCCTGGATTCGATCGATCTTGATGATGCCTTGACCTTCTTAATTCTCGACCTTTCCAAAGCTCCGATCTCTCCAAAGCTCCGATCTCTCCAAAGCTCTCTTTCATAGCAAACAAGGCTATTTATAGGGGTCTCAGGGGGTGAAGGTGCCTCCTGAAAACGCTCCCGAATGAGGGGCCACTACCCGCTACATGCGCGGTGACTGGCCCCGCAATCAGGGCAGTTGCAACTGAGACGCGGGCGTTGGGCCAAACGCGCCTTGAAGTTTGAGACGCGGGCGTCGAGCCAACGCGCCTTAAAGTTGAGACGCGGGCTTCGGGCCTTCACGTCTGGACGCTGAGGCGCGGGCGTCGGGCCGACGCGCCTTGATGCCGAGACGCGGGCTTTGGGCCGACGCGTCTGGACGTTGAGACGCGGGTGTAGAGCCAACGCGTCTTAATGCTGAGACGCGGGCCTCGATTCCTCGCGTCTAGAGCTTGAGACTGCTTCCTTAATGGCTTGTTTGTTAGTCATTTTTAGACAGCCTACAGAACCCCCTCCAAAGTTTCTGATATTCCGCAGTTGAATGGGACGGATTTCGGAATACTTTGGATCTTAGCCGTGTTCGCCTCTATGACTGGACTGTTGATGCTTCGGGCTTGATCTTATCTGGAATTGGTCTTCGTGAGTGTACTGTTGAACTCTTTGAAGCCGTCAGAGTTGATCGTGTTGAGTGTCTAGATACACAGTCTAGACCTCCCCGATTGCTTTTAGTCTGTCACGGGTGCGCTTTTGGCCGGGAGTGGTTGGTTGTCTGTTTGCGTCAGTGTACTGTTGAACTGACTTGCAGAAGCAGGAGACTGGACGCAGGTTTCCTTTTGAAAAAGCAGAGACTGCTTTAAAGACGCGACTTCCATGGGGTAGACGCGATGTTTGGCCCGTTTGAGGGGACGCGGACTTTGGAGAGACGCATCTCTTGAAATGCAGACGCGATTTTCTGGGTGCATTTATGATGATGCTGACGGGGCATGTCCACCGAAGAGCCGCGTACTTTGGGGCGCGCACCTGTGCCATGTCATGATTACGCCGCCAGCTGGCCTGGGGAAACGGCGAGATTTCGCCTTTTGGCGCGCGGATCTCCCGGTTCATTAAATGAACTGCTCCACGTGTCAACTTCTGACTTGTGGCGGGGTCGCGACGCATGATCTTCCCTGTTCAAACAATGATTTGGCTCCACGCGTCAGGCAGCGATTCGCTGCAGCGTTTATTGGGCCAAACGCTGCGTATCTTCGCGAATCTCTGTGCCTATAAAAGGCAACAGTTAGAGAGAGACACATCTTCTTCTCCGAACGCATTTGCTGAGAAAAGAGAGCTTCCCTCCTCTTGTTTGTTCATCTGTCCATCTTCGAACTCGGATTTCTGAACATCGATGGCTCCCAAGACGAAACCGACTGCATCATCCTCAAGGGCGACCGTCGCCGAGGCTGAGAGAGATGCTTCCTCTGCGCAGGAGGGTGTTTTCCGAGGTAAAAATGCACCTTCGGCGTGGGTTCCGCCATTAAAACATGTTCATAGAACCCTAAGAACCTTTAACACAAGATCGTGTTTGATTCTCGGACGCTGTCCTTGAGATGATAACCGGGGCGCGGGCCTGATGATCCGACGCTGGTGAACTCTGCATTCTGGATCCTTCACTTAGAACATTTCTAATTGTGAAGGTCTCTGGACGCGATTTGCAGAACGCGGATTTGATCCATGCGTTTTATGCCGCGTTTTGTGCCATCAGGCGCCGATTTGATGACTCTGGCGTCTGAGTCCAAGCACTTTGAAATTTCACAAGTCTTGGTTTGCAGAACGCGGATTTGATCCTTGCGTTCTGTGTCTTCAACCGCCGATTTTGTAGAATCTGGCGTTTGAGTCCAAGTACTTAGAATTTTCATAAGTCTTGGTTTGCAGAACGCGGCTTTGCAGGTCTGGACGCGGATTCGAAAAATTCCTGCGTCCAGTATCTCTTCTGCGTTTTGGTGCAAGTTCGCAGGTCTGGACGCGGATGATAACTCCTGCGTCCAGTGTCTCGGCTGCGTTTTGAATTATGAACACTTAGCGTCTTCCCTTATTTTTGGCAAAGTATCTGACCAAGTGTCTTTTTCTTTTTGCAGTGCCGCATGTTTCAGGTTCACTTGCCAAGATGCACCACTTTGGCCGCGTGGGTGGTGCCGACCACCGTCTGACTTTTGCACTGCGAAGGACCATACCTGTGACTGCTGACAGGTCGCCAGTTCGCAGGGAAATGATTGCCCATGTTAATGAGAGGACTTCTCGGGTGCTCATGACCGATGCAGTCTTCGCAACGGATACCCACATCAAGCTGGAGAAGCCTGCTTTCTTCTTTGGAGATCATGTCAGCGATGGTGGCAGACCAATGTATGACGGGAATTACAGGTGGCTCCGTCAGATAGGGGAGAGGAGATACTTCCTTCCCGCCATGGAGAGGATGCTCCCGTTGTCTTATCTCCAACATCTGTCCGTCCTTCGGAAGATGAAGTGGGACGTGTCCCGGGATATCTCTGAGATTACCCTTGGTAATTTCAAATCCCAGAACGTATACCGTCATGATTGCCATGACCGGGCGGTCCTCGGCTTGTTTCCCGGGTCACGCAAGTCTGAGCTTCCAGTCGGAGAGATCCCGCAGCTTGCCACCACCTTCCTCAATTCGTTCATAGAAGCAGAGGGTGATTATCCGGCCAAGTTCCGTTTGCCAGGATGGGTCCACTCCACGGAGAATTCTTGGTGGGGCAGGATGGTGGGTTTCACCCTCTCCGATCTTGGAGATCTGCTTGAGCACGTGGGATTATACTCAGCAGTCAGGGCCGTTCAATGGGGCATCCCAACGAGCTCTCACAACTTCTTCGGGATCTTGGAGCGCTACAACCCTCAGACGGGGACATTCTTTACCCCGGTTGGAGAAATGGGCCTTGCACTGCATGAGTTGCATGAGGTCTCGGGGCTGGTGATGGGGGAGTTCCCTTATGAAGAATATGTCCCGACTGCTAGGGAGCTTGACCTTATAAAGAAGGATTCCCCTGAGGTGTACGAGACCTATTGGGAAGTGATGTGCCACTTCCATATTTGTGGTCAGGTAACTGGTTGGAGGACGCATGGAGTTAGGCATCTATCCTGGGCCAATTACTTATTCAGCAACGTCAGCAAGAAGGATCATTCGATAACTCGACTGGCTCCCCTCTCTGAACAGGGAGTTGACGACATGGTCGCACAAGCTTCTGAGGGCTTTTACACCACTGGGTCGAACGAGGACGGCTTCGAACCTGATACGCTTTTCGAAAGCTATCATCATCGGGCCCGGGCTTCTATCTCTAGTCGAGCGCTGTTGGCAGGCTTCTTGATGCTGTGGTTGAAGCGTTGTGTGGTACCTACACGGCCACATGAAGTCGTTATTGCCGACGTGGTGTACCCAGCAGTGCTCCTGGCCCATGGCCGTCCTCTAGCCCTTCTTCCGGCCGTGGCGGCTGGCATTCAGAGTGGGTTGCGGGCGTTAGCCAAGAGACTATGCGAGGCTCCAAGGACTGTCGACTCTCAAGGCAAGCCGTATGTTGACTCAGAGGGAAACCCGACGGCAAGGCGCCCCAACCCCCGAATTGAGTTGCCTTACACGTATCTCATGGCCTGGTACGTGATGCATTGCCCTTCTTTGATGACAACGGCGCGTGGGAGTACGAGTCCTGTCCCTTTTGTGAGGCGGCTGGAAAACTCGGATTGGAGTGACACCTATATATATTATATTCGGAGACGTCTCTCAAATGCCGCCAATTACCAGCTCAACCGCTGCTTCGCTGGGATTCCTGGTGCATCTTTTGGTGAGCAATTCACTGATTCTATAGGTCGGGATGACCTCACCCAACTGTCCACGGGAGTCTTCCGGTGGTTGATCAACATACGACCAGGATATGTGCTGTTTCGCCAAGGGACTTCCTGCACTATCGAACCGTATATGCCAAGTCGTTTTGCCCGACAGTTTGGCTATGCTCAGCTTTATGTCGGCAATCCGAATACACAACTTGCCTTCAATGGGAATTTGTGCGAAGGTGCTCGAGCCTGGTACTATAGCGTGGCTGGGGGGACAGAGGCAACTTTCCGTTTGCCCGTCGAGGAGCCGAAGAACCTTACCAGCTTCACTTTCTGCATCTGGTATTCTCGGGTAAACCAGTCACCGGATTTTGCCCCCGGGTATACGGGTATTGAGGGCATTAATGCCTATCTCAAAACACAGTCGGAGTCTGGCAAATGCTCGCACATGATCACCCAGTATTTAAAGGTCCAGAAAGAGCTGGAGAGAGCATCTCAGAGAGAAGCTGAGGGAGGCTCAAGAGAGGAGCTCCGAGTAACCCGGAGTAGAACCAAGCTAGGGCCACAGGAGGGGCCCTCTACCGCCAAGGCTCAAGAATTGGTGAGTAAGCGCCGTCGGGGTCCCACTTCAACTGCTGGTCCTGTTTCGAAGAGGGCTCGGAGGGACTTAGCAACGAAAGTCTCTCCCTCAGAAGACATTTCTGCTGGAGTTGAGGACTGTCCTGAAGACCTCTTTGTCATGGTTGAGGAACCGCCAGAGGATAGAGATCTCCCCAGTTTAATCCGTGCTCCTAGGTCGCACAGAGGGACCTGCAAGATTGCGGAAGAGGGGGAATTGGTTGACAGACCCACTATAGCTGACGAGGAAGAACAGCTCGTGGGAGGGAATGTCCAGATTCCAGGGTTCTCAGCTCGGCCCGAGCCTTCTTCTGCTCGTGAAAGGAGAGACAAGGCACAGCGGTCAGGACCTCCTAGCGTCTTCATTTCCAGCGCTCGGATAATCGACCCTAGTCCTACCACTGGGGTGATTGGTGGCAAGGCCCCGGTCACCGAGGACCTTTGCGTTGAACTGTCGTCTTCCGCGTCTGATACGGAAAGCGACTTTAAAGATAAAGTCGACTACGGCCATGAACCCACTTTTCCTGACCCGAGTAAGTTCTCACACATCTCGGAGGAGAAAATATACGGGGGTGAATCATCGACTGCGTTACCGCTGGCGATAATCCCTGCTGAAGGTACAACTTCCTCGCATGTCGAGGCGATGGAAACAGAGTTGACCCAGCCCAAGGGGATTGAGGCTTCGGCCGCTGAGATAACCTCGGAGGGGGTAGCTGTTGAAGTTGGGGAGCCTTCCCCTTTGCCAGGAGGGGAAACAACCATTGAGGCTGAGGAGGCTCTCACTCCGCCGGTGGAGAAGGCTACTGCTGAAGCTGGGGAGACTCCCATTCTACAGGACTCGACGCCTCTGGACCTCGAACCTAGTAAGGCAGCTCTGACTGAGGGGGCTCAGGTGGGGAGTCCGACGATCGGCACCCTTCCAGGAGGCCACACAGCTCAATTCTCGGTGGAAGTTTCTGAAGAGGTTGTGCTTACAACTCCTTCATTGGTCGTGGAAGCTCCTGCAGAGGCAGCGCTCCAGGAAGCGCCAGTGGGTAGTCTTGCTCTTGCCACATCGACGGCCGGCACGGCTCTTGTGCGAGAAGACCCGCCCTATATCCCTCATCCCGTGACAGAAAAAGGGTCGGGAAGCTTCTTAGGTGGTGAAGACATGGGGGAGCTGGCACGTCAGATGGTGCAACAATTCTTCACCTCGATGGGATCATGTATTGATCTCATCTTCCGTGGACACAGCACCTTCCAGTTCGCCCAGAGGCTTCTTGAAAATATGGCCGTGAGCGTCGAATTGGCGGGAGGCCCTTCACTTGCCAGGGCATGCCTACGGGTGGTAGAGCAACTTGGAGATAACCTGCGGGAGCTGGAATCTTTGGAAGATGCTGGCTCTTTTGATGAAGCCCAGGCCACCTTGACTAGGCTCCTAGCTGATCAGGAACGGGAGCGACAGGAGGCGGAGGCACAAATCGCTGCCGAGGTCCGTGACCTTGAATATTCCAAGGCTGAATTTCAGAAATTAGCCGGAGATTCGAGGGAATCTGAGCTCAGTGTGCAGAGCACGGAGCAAGTCATCCTCAGAACTCGGGACATTATCGCCAAGGCGGAAGCTGTTCTTGCGCTAAATGAGGAGAAACTTGTTTCCCTCAAAAAGGAGCTTGAGGAGCAACGGGCTGCTACGGCGCGTGCTGAAGAGAGTCTATCCCTACAATCTTCCAGGGTGGAATCTTTGCGGATGCAGCTGGCTGCCAGAAATTTCTTATCTGAGGCGGAGCTGCGGGACCGGGCTATCATGGAGGCTGAGAGGACGCGCCAGCATGAGATTCACCGCCTTAGGGAACAAATCCGTTCCTTGGCGAACCAGGACATTTAGCCTTCTTTTCTTTTTTTTTTTTGTAAAGAAAAGGGACACTCTATTTATTAAGAGTGTTTGTATCCACTTCTATCATTTTTGATATAATAGAAGTTTTCTTTAGAGCTTTTGTCCCAATTTCTTTGTCCTGTTGTGGATGAGTCCAACTCTTGATCACTAGTCGTGATTACTGAACTTAGGTAGGACTAAGTTCTTTTAATGAGACGCGGTCTTGGCGAGACGCGGCATTAATCCCATAGAATGAGACGTGGCATTAATCTATGGGGACTTAGATTTCACCAAGCCTTTTTGACGAGACGCAGCGTCGATCACAGGGTGAGACGCGGTCGTCAGTCTACCGGAACTTAGATTTTACTAAGTCCTTTTACTGAGACGCAGCGTCAATCATAAAGTGAGACGTGGTCATCATTTCATAAGAACTTAGATTCTACTAAGTCCTTTTGATGAGACGCGGCGTCAATCACAAATCGGAACGCGGTCTCCTTGATGAGATGCGGCGTCAATCAAAAGATGAGACGCGGCATTGACCCGTAAAGTAAGACGCGGCTGTCAGTTCTTGGGGTGAGACGCAGCGTCAATCACAAGGTGAGACGCAGCTCTGAATAACGCAAATCTGTCTTGCGCGGATCGGGCAGACGCAAGAGATGCAGCCTTGTCCGCTGAAGGGACGCGGCTTTCCCATCTGCGTTTAATGTGATCTGACTCAAGATTTTAGGAGATCTTTGCTCGTCAGGTCTTCACTGTCGATTGGGATTCCGAGTCATCCGTTGATTCCCAAGGCAGTTATCCACGCGTCAACTCCTCATTGGACTCAGGAGTTACTGCCCTTAAATGCAAAACCGATGCGGGCGGTTGAAAACCGGCGCTTGCGACGGTTCCCAAAGCGGCGTTCCACGCGTCAATCCTTCACTGGGCTTTGACAATCGTGCGTGACGGTTCCAATTAACGCCTCATTAATGGCAGTTATTAGGGCCTGCCTATAAATAGGGTGCGCTCCCCTTCTATAATCCAAGCTTGGATTATTTCTCTTTGGATTGCTCTGAGAAGTCCCACCTTCTTCAGAAAAGAGTTTCTTGATAGGGATTCCGTCTCCATGGATGAAGGTAATTCCAAGGATGAAGATGACCCAGAGCTCTCACGCTTCGGTTTGGTCTCTTCAAGAAGAACCCCCTCTCGGATCATCTTGGACGCCTGCGTTTGGGTGCAGAGAGGCCAACTCTGGCCAGAGGTCTCTGCTGGTATGTCCCCCGATGATGTGTATAGCCTGAACTTTGGCCTAACCATCTGAATGAAGTCCCCCGGTGCATTCCTTCTCTGGAATTTGTGCCAGTGACTTGACTTCTCTGAACGCGGGCGCTTGACGCTGGCTTTGCCCATCGCGTTTCATTGCCTTGGCGTGTTTCAGACCTGAATCTTGCAACTCTTGTTCACTCAACAGAGAGATGGCCATTTTCGGCGTCCTGAAATTCTTTGCGTCTGGTGCATTAGGCGCGGGTACAAACTGAGGCCGCGTTTGAATCCTATGCGTGGCACAGTTTGACTCGCGTCTGTTTGACTGTGCGGGTCATTCTCGCGTCTGAAGTCTTGAATGGCTGCCGCGTTCTGTTACTCAGTTTCCTTTATAAAAATGTACTGAGTTCCAGATTTTCTGACTCTTGCTTATTCTTTGCAGGTAGGCTTGCTCGTCCTTTTTCAGGTTTGCTGGGCCCCAGAAAGAATATACCGGCTGGCGAACTTGCTCCACGTTCGTTTGTGAGAGATTAAATTATGGTCCTCGTCGTTTGTGAGAGATTAAATTATATCTCTGACGAGGACCCACATCTCGCCAAGGTCTCTTCAGATCTCCTGCACCACTCTTGCCTGATGGCAAGAGATGGTCAGGTCAAGTATGACGGCGAGGAGGTTCCGGCGGTTACAGTGGCGGAAGGATCCTCTTCCTCTCCCTACTCCAGAAGTGACATCAAGGACATTCCGTTGGATGGCCTGCTGGGGAAAGGGATGGTGATGAATGCAGGACTTTCTGCTGCCGCTGGACCTAGTGGAGGGTAGCATCCTTTGTGATGACTCCTAAACTTCCTCTCTCACCCCAGGAGTGACTCCATGTTTGTTGGATGGTCTGCTAGGGAAAGAGACGCGCCTGAACGAAGGGTTGCAGGATCTTCTGTTGCCACCGGACCTCAAGAACACCATTGCTCTTAGCTTAATCAGCTAGGGCGCTTTCGACTTTTGCGTCATCGCCATGGCGCAATCGGTTCCAATTATGCACCTGGGATCAGATGCGGTTTCAAGGAGTGAGTACGGCCTCTGAGAGAGAGAGGGACTTCTTTGTACTCCTTAATTGTAACACTCATCTAATTGTATAAGAGAGCGTTTTGTATCACTTTCATATGCTTGAATATCAATAAAAGTGACACTTTTCTTTTTGCCTCTTTCTGTTGTCTTGAATGTTTTGTTTTAGAAGCAAAAGAATGATTTTGGTGGACCCGCCACTTTATAAAAGAAAGTGACAAGTAGAGTGTGTACCCCCAGAGAAGGTGAACTTTTATCAAGGATTTGGGATTAACTTGATTTAAGATCAGCTGGGGATTTTGATGGAAGCATTGTTTATCGGTGTAATGTTAACCAACAATGCCTCCAAAATGAATTTGATACTCGGTTGGGGAGAATATCAAATGAAACTAGACTCGTGGGGAATCTAGTAAGATTTTTACCGTTAGAGGTGTGATATTAACTTAACGGTTTAGAAGTAGTCTTGTCAGAAGTGTAATGTTAACTTGACAAGGACGTGAGTTAGAGGTGTGATATTAACCTAACTCACCAGCATCTCAGTTTTATTTGGGAAAACTGAGGGTGTCACTGTCATAGGTGTGATGTTTAACTTAACAGTGATAGTAATGCTAGAGGTGTAATGTTGAACTTGGCATTAGTCGTCTCGGCTTAAAGAAGTCGAGGAAAGGTCATAGCCATAGGTGTATTGTTGAACTTAGCAATGACTCGGATGCTAGAAGTGTAGTGTTAACTTGGCATCGTCCGTCTCGGCTTGGACAAGGAAGTCGAGGAAAGGTCATAGCCATAGGTGTATTGTTGAACTTAGCAATGACTCGGATGCTAGAAGTGTAGTGTTAACTTGGCATCGTCCATTTCAGCTTCGATATGGAAGTCTGAAGAAAGGTGACTGTCAGAGGTGTGATATTAACTTGACAGACACTCGATGTACCGCTTAGAGGTGTAATGTTAACTTAAACAGTAGTTTGTCAGAGGTGTGATATTAACTTGACAAGAATTTGCTTGCGATAGGAGTAATTTGAGGACCTGTCATTCTATTGATGAGAATTGACAAGTAGAATTTGAAGTGCCAGAGGTATAGTGTTAACTTGGCAAATTTGAGAGTTTGTTACTCTATGCAGAGTTAACAAGCAAGGTTTGTACTCGACGAGGAGTATTCATTACCAGAGGTATAGTGTTAACATAGTAATGATTGCATTTTGTGGTCCTACCATTCTATGGATGAGAATTGGTAAGGGATTTTTGGAGGGAAGAGTGGAATCAAGTCCACTTAGGATTTTTAGCAAATCCTCAGCTATCAACGGATTTGAGGTGCCTTTACCAACTACCGTTTGAGTTGGGCTAGCCATGCTATTCCCCTCAGCATGATAAGTTGTCGAGGACTTATGTTGGGCTTAAAAGCCAACATTTTCCTCTATCCTTAGCCGTCGGAGGCGTTGGATGTTTTTGATCAGAGGTGTATTTTTAACTTGATCGGTGGAAGAATGCCATCTAGGGATAGTATTTCTTCAGGAATTTGCCATTGATTGGCATCATGAGTGTATCGCCATTTGAGGTTATGAGGCGATACGATCCATTCGAGTAGACTGACTCTACTACAAACGGCCCTTCCCATTTGGGTTGGAATTTTCCTTTCGTCTTGTGTGTCATGACCATGGGTCTTCGGACGGCTAAGACGAGGTCGCCCTTCTTGAAAGTTCGCGATTTGACTTTCTTGTTGAAGGCTCTGGTGATACGAGCTTGATAAAGCTCGATTTGTTGTTGAGCCTGCAGACGCTTGTCGTCCAAGGCTTCCAATTCTTGGAGTCGCTGTCGATGCTTCTCCTCTGTTGTCATCTCCGCTGTCAAGGCGACGCGAAGAGATGGAATTTGGATTTCCAGTGGAAGGACGGCTTCGCATCCGTACACCAAGGAAAATGGCGTGGCTTTAGTTGGGGTTCGCACAGTCGTGCGATAGGCCCATAAGCATTCGCCCAACTTATCGTCCCAGTCTCGTTGACTTTTCGAGACGAATTTCTTGAGAAGCTTGCCAATAGTCTTATTGAAAGCTTCTGCGAGGCCGTTAGCGGGCGGATAGTATGCCGTTGATGACACACTCTGGATTCTGAACTTGGCGCAGAATCTCTGAAAAGCCTGGCTGATGAACTGGGGTCCATTGTCATGGACAATCCGCCGAGGCACACCGAAGCGGTAAATAACGTGATGTTTCACGAACTTGATCACGTTGGATGATTTTACCTCCTTCAAAGGGATAGCTTCGGCCCACTTTGAGAAGTAATCGGTTATCGCTAGGATGAACCGATGTCCCTTTGATGATGGTGGGCTGATAGGACCAACCACGTCCATCCCCCACATTTCGAACGGCCAGGTAGAGGTCGTAGAGTGGAGGTATCCTGGTGCTTGATGGATGAAATCGCCATGTATTTGACAGGCGTGACATCTTTTGGCATAGGTAACAGCATCGGCAACCATCTTGGGCCAGTAGTAACCCAATCTTTGGAGTCGGTTTGCCAACTTCGGGCCAGGTTGATGAGCTCCACACGTACCATCGTGGGCCTCTTTCAACACTTCGTGGGCTTCTTTTGATGAGAGGCACCGGAGCAGGATCCCGTCATGCGATCTACGATACAATGTTCGCGAAATCGCATTGTAGTAGAATTTGGAGGCTTTCCTTCGGATGGCAGCCGCCTCCCTGGTGTCTTCGGGCAAGATGCCGTATAAGACAAAATCAATGTAGGGGAATCGCCAGTCTTTAAGCTCTGGATCGGTCGACACTTCAAGTGTTTCCTTACCGCGACGATCTCCCGTTGACCTCTGGTAGTCTCCGAGGGGACTTTTTGGGCAGTATAGGTCGTGGCTATAGACGAATACCTTCTCCATTGCTCCAGCTGGAAGAGCTAAGGAGGCAGCAAGGGATGCAAGTGCATCTGCATGCGCATTTTGCTTGCGCGGTACATGGTCGATGTAGAAGTTTGAAAACCTCTCGGCCATGTGGATTGTCGCGTTGTAGTAGGGTACTAGATCTTCATGCCTGACCTCATACTCTCCGCGAACTTGGCTGACGATGAGTTTGGAGTCACCGTACGCCTCGAGATTTTTAACGCCAATCTCATCGGCGAATTGCATCCCAATCAAAAGAGCGTTGTATTCCGCCACATTGTTGGAGCAGGGCTCGGTTAACGAGATAGCTCGGGGAATCACATAATTTTGTGGGGAGACGAGTACTACTCCTACCCCCGCAACTGTGTGTCCCTTAGGGCTTGTTCTTGATGCACCATCGAAGAAAAGTTGCCATACTTGTCCTTCGAACAATGTCTGGGTTAGGCAGGCTTCGGCGACCTCGTCTGGGAGATCCTCGTAGAGTTTGGCTGCCCTCGGATCTGGGTGTTCGGCTAAGAAGTCCGCCACCGCTTGTCCTTTAATGGCTTTTTGGGTAGGAAGTGCATCTCATATTGAGAGAGCAATATAGCCCATTTCGCCAGTCGGCCGTTCAATGATGAAGGCTTTGTCATGAGTAACCTCAGGGGGTTGACTTTGGATATGACATTTATGGTTTGGCCCACCAGATAGTGTCGCATTTTCTGAATAGCGAACACCAGTGCCAAACATTCCTTCTCGATTGGGTTGTACCGATGTTCGGCTCCGATCATCGTTCTACTTAGGTAGTAGATTGCTTGTTCTCGCCCTTGGTCATCATTCTGAGCTAGTAGAGCTCCCAAAGAATGATCCATTGATCGGACGTACACCAGGAAAGGCTTTCCGGATACCGGAGCTGCAAGGACTGGTGGTAGGGTGAGGTATCGTTTGATCTCCTCAAATGCTTGCTGGCAAGCGTCGTCCCAAATGAACGAAACGCCCTTCTTCATCAGCTTAGCGAAGGGTTGGCATCTCCCGGAGAGATTTGAGATGAATCTGCGGATGTATGCCAATCGTCCTTGCAATCCTCTGAGCTCCTTGAGGCTTCTGGGGGGTTGCATCTCTTGGATAGCACGGACTTTCTCCGGATCCAAATGGATTCCTGTGGAAGTCACAACAAACCCTAGGAATTTGCCGCTGGCTACCCCCAGGAAGGACTTGGTGGGGTTCATCTTCAATTGATGAGCCCGCATGATGTCGAAGACCAACTTCAGATCAGCTATGTGATCTCCTTTAATGCGACTTTTCACCGCGATGTCGTCGACATAACATTCCACCGTTTTGCGTATCTGCTGATGGAAAATGGCATTCATGGCCCTTTGGTAGGTTGCCCCCGCATTCTTTAGACCGAAGGGCATGACGGTGTAGCAATATACCCCTAGAGGTGTCCTGAAGGAGGTGTGCTTTTCGTCATCGGGATACATCTTGATTTGATTGTATCCTGAGAACCCGTCCATAAAGGACATTCGCTCGAATCCACAAGTATTGTCAATCATGACATCCGTGATTGGCAATGGGAATTCGTCTTTGGGGCAGGCCTCGTTTAGATCGCGGAAGTCGATGCAGATCCGGATCTTCCCGTTCTTCTTGGCAACGGGTACGATGTTGGCTACCCAATCGGGATGCTGTTCCTCCCTGATAAAGCCAGAGTCAATAAGCTTCCTGACTTCTGATTGGATTGCCTCCATTATTTCGGGACGGAACCGTCGCTGCTGTTGTTTGACAGGTTTTACATCCGGATTGATGTTGAGGCGGTGCATAGCCACTTGAGGATCAAGTCCAGGCATGTCCTCGTAATTCCAGGCGAAGACGTCTATATACTCTTGTACAAGAGATATAAGATCCTTCTTCTCCGAAGGTGACAGGCCGTCACTTATGAAGATGGGTTTAGGATTGGCTTCATCTCCTAGGTTGACTTGAACAACCTTGTCTTCTGTGGGTGGTTCGCGCTGTTCAAAGCGGATATCCCAAAGAGCATTCAAATGTTTGATCCAAGAATCTGTATCAGATTGGATCATTTCTTCATCTTCATCCTCCAGATGGCTTGTCGAAACCATGTTTACTGAAAGCCCTTTGAAGATGTTGCCGACACTGACATCTGATTCCCACGACGACGTGTCTGATGAGCAGTCATGACTTGACAGTCTCTCCGAATCAGAGGCTGATGGCACTGGAGTTGATATATAGCCCAACCCCCGGCGCGTCTGATGATAGTAATCAGGGGTTTTCCCTTTCGGTACAAAGGATCGAAGCAGTGTTCTTCTTCCTTTTCCGAAGTTCAACCCAGGCCTGTTGGTTAGATCATACCCCATGCGCTTCATCATCCTGAGCGTTCTCGGTTCATAATGATCGAACTGAGGGGATTCATCCTCACCTTCCGATTCTTCGTGGGGCATTGGTTCAGACGCGATTCGCCCAAAAAGTATTGGTCTTTGGCCTTTTCGTCTGGCTGGAACCATGAATACAGACTCTTGCGCGTCTCCATTATCCTGGTACGTCCCGAAGGATGATTTTATTGGTACATGCAATGATGTCAAAGCATCCATTGCCGACCAGACATCCTCATCTACGTCGGTACTAGTATCCGACGGTATTGAATCAGACTCACACGCAGGGAAATACGCGAAATCTAAATCTTCATTAATATACCAACCGCCTGCATCGTCGGTGGTATCAACATCGAGCTTATTAGTGCTCTTTACAGGTGGTTCCAACTCCCACAGGCACTCTTCTTTCTCCGGCTCAATGTCAGCTTCATTACCAGAGTCTGGCTCCTCTGGTTGTGGGGTTTCATTAGTCTCCTCCGGATCCTGATATAAGAGGGAGTCCGTGAAATAATTTTCAACCCCTTTAAACGGATGCCTTTCGGCAATCAACGTTCGGACCTGTCCACTCTCGTCAATGTATTTCATGACTTGGTGGAGAGTAGAGGGAACGATGGAATTGCGGTGAATCCATGGTCGTCCCAGCAACAGGTTGTAGGAAGTGTCCGCGTCAATGACGTAACACGTCACTTCCGACTTGAGGCTCCCGATCTGGCATTTGAGCTTGATCTTCCCCATCGGGCGGGAGCTGTTGGCATTGAACCCGTAAATAGTCGTCTGGGTAGGGCTCAGACGATGGGTAGGAATGCCTAGAAACTGCATAACCCGGCGAGGTATGATGCTTAGCGCAGACCCTGGGTCTACCTGGATGCGGTTCACCTCGGATGACCCAATATACCCTGTGAAGTATAGGGGTCGGTCATGCTTCCCTTTAACCTGCATGTCATCTGTTGTGAAGGTGATGCAGGGAGCATTTGGGGAGGTGTGGAGGCATTCCTCTACATCTTCCTCCCTTGGCACGCGGGTCATAAAGACCTCAGCATTTGCCAAAGCTTCTTGTAGAGCCTCTCTGGTTGACTTTGATAGCCTCAGGAGCTCATACAAGGTAATGCGTGCCGGGATGTTGGCTAATTGAGCCAAGACATCAAAACTGTAAGGTGTCGAGGATCCTTCTGTTACACCTTTCACAAGAACTCGAGAAAACCGAGTTTCTTTCTGTTTCTCCCCAGGCTGTTTAGAGGAGGGCTTTGCTGGCTCTGCAGCTGGTTGTGGAGGAGCTACTGCTGTCTCGCCATACTGTTTCAGGTATGCCTGCCCCGAACGGGTTCCTGCCGTTGGTGGGTTGGGTTCCGCGGCCAGGACTATTGTCTCCTCTTCCGAGTCAGTCAGCGAGGGAACATCAGTATCCGCTTCTCGGGAGGAAGCGCATATCACATGGCAAGATGAAGCCTTCCCTTTGCCTTTGGACTTCCTGTTGGTCACAGTCGTCCATTGTTGCTCGTCGACGAGGTCAGGGTGGACCCACATGATTTCCCCTCGAGGTGTAGGGACGGGTACCAGGCCTTTCTCCCGCTGCTGATGAGGGTCTGTGTTGACCACCCTCAGTTCTCCTTTCGGGACAGAGATCACCCCCACGGGTGTCGGGGGTCGTGTCCCAAACTGGAGAATCGACGTCATGTTGGCCGTCATCTTCTTCTGCTCCGGTCGGAGTTTTAATACCTCCGCGTCAATCAGAGCTTGAAGGATGTCCTTAAAGACGTAGCAGCTTTTGGTAGGATGTCCGAGCATCCTGTGGTATAAGCAGTAGGTGGGATTGTCGGTCTTGCCGACTTCCTCCGGGCGCCTAATTTCAGGGAGCTTCAGTCGATTGCTCTTGTTGAGTAGCTTGAAGAGCGAATCGACGTGTTCCTCCTTGAAGGAATACTGCTTATTGGGGCGTGGCTGGCTTGAAGAGCCACTTGCCCTGCCTGTTTGAGGTTTGGTGGGAGATTTGGTCTCCGTCGCCAAATTATCCTTCCGCTTCGTCTGGAGGGAGGTGTCTGGTGCACGCCTTGTCGACCTCTCTGGCCTGGGCTTGCCTTCTTCCGCTCTGACGCGGCGACAATCTCCTCAGCCTGTTCACCTTGCTGGACTAATTGTTTCCAGGTGCGGCTTTCAGCAACTCCTATTTGAGCAAGGAGTGAGGTTTGGAGATTATGGCGACATGTTTCCACCAGGGTGGCCTGGGTCATGCCGCTTAGACATCGGAGTGCCATGTTCCGAAATCTTTCTACGAAAGACTTGACGGACTCTCCCTTTCGCTGTTTTGTAGCTAAAAGGGTAGGCATTGTGACCTCCGAATCATCTTCGAAGAAGCGTGTTAGAAACAGCTTCTCCAAGTCACCCCAGTTCTTGATGGAACCTTCCGGGAGCTTCATAAACCATTCAAAGGCCAACCCTTTTAGGGTGCCAATGAATAGGCGTGCTAGGATGGCATCGTTATCTACCACATTCCCGGTCTGGGATTTGAAGTAGTAGATGTGCTGGTTGGGTGACCCCTTCCCGTCGAATGCTTGGAGGGTTGGAGCCTTGAACTTAGGAGGGTATGGAACTAAGTCCCACTCAGCCGGATAGGGCCGGACCACTCCAGCTTCTTGGAGGTCCTTGCGATTGGCAAGGGCCTCGAGGCGTCGTTCCAATTGACTCATCCTCTTAGCATGAGTCTTCTCCTGGTCTTGGTCGCTTCTTGCCTGCGACGAGGGCTTGGACACATCCGAGGTAGATCGTCGTGTCTCGTCAGAAGATTCGGAGGGTGGGCTTCCTCCCTTTCTCCCTTTCCCCTTCGGTCGTCTAGGAGGAGATCTCGCTCTTTCTTCAAGCAATTTCTCAAGCATATGCTTGAGGGAGTCAATGGATCTCTGTTGAGAGGCGATTATATCCATCTGGTGCTTCTGCGTCTGTTCTAAACGCCTGGCCGTCTCCTCAGGAGTGTCTGCCATGTAGGCGGAAGCCTCCTTCTCGACGGAAGAGTTTGAAGCCTGCGACTCCACTATAGCGGAGTGAGAACCACCCATTCTAATGCCGCGGGCTAAGGCATTATAGTCAATTGGGGGAATGGCCCCTGTCCGGGTGCGAGTGTGTTGATACACCCCCTCCGGCTCAGAGTCAGATTCCTCTGAGTTGACCATTAGTTGTTTTCCCTTGCTTCTGCTAGTCATGTTTGCAGTAAGCTCCGGGTATTCAACATCTGAGAAGGTTCTCCTCCTGTGAGAGCGTCTTCTTTTGGCTGACGGGGGAATCAGGGTCAGCTGTCTAATTAAAGACGGCTGGTGCACGCCTGACTTGCAATGGCATCCAGAGAGCATCTGGATGAGCTGTTGACAGCAGCATGGAGAAGTGGCCTGATTGGCACTCCTTTTCCTTGTCAAATAATCCCTCAAATCCGTGGGAGAGGGATTAAATAGACTAGCCTCGCGACGTGGAAGACGGGAGGAAGTCATGCGCTGTGCTGTCTGGACACAGGTTTCAGAAACGCGGCTGTCGCGTCGTGGCTGCGTCACGCGCGTCTGGCGTCTCTGTTGATATGAGACGCGACTTTCGCGTTGCTGTCTGCTGCGTTGGAGCAGAGAGACTTGGGAGAGAGTGGGCTGCTGGGCCCCACGCCTGTGGGCGCGTGCTTCCTGCGTTTGACGAGACGCAGAAGCTTCGCTTTGGCGTTTGGCAAGTTGGTCTCCAGAAGGCTCAACTTGGGGAGTCTCGCGTTTGGGTCTCCAAACGCGGATCTCTCGCACTGGACAAGGTGCGGGCAAGGCATCGGATCGTGCGCTGCGTCCAACCCCAGTCAGAAAACCAACGGTTCCGACTGAGTGTTGACGCGCGCGTCTTCTCTGTCGACGCTCGGCATTCCGATTGCGCCGTGGAGGAAGAGAGAAGCCAACAACTTCCTGGTTTGTAGAACCAGGGGTGTTTTGCCACGCGGGTCTCCCGAGAGACGCTGACGCGGGCGTTCTGTGCGACACGGTCGATCGCACCAGTAGATGTGCCGGGGACCACGCGGGCCTTCAGAGAGGCGTTGGCGCGTGTGTTCTGCGCGACGCGGTTGATCGCAGCAGAGGTGTCTGAGGTTACGCGGGCCTTCTGGGAGGCGTCGGCGCGTGAACCAAACTTGGCACAGTGGGCAGCAGGAGCACCCGACAGAGCCTCAGATTGGGCTTCAAGGGGCTGTCCACTTGAGACCCTGCGGCAGACGTGGGTCTTTGGGCTCTTGGAGCCAGAAGAGAGGAACTCTTCATACTTCGCCTGGTCGAACTCGACGACGAGTGATTCGACTATTTTCCCCTTACGGAGAACGTCATCTTGCACCACGGTGCGCTCGTCAGTAACGAAGGTAGTCCCCAGCGGAGTCGCCATCTCTCTTGTATGCGCCGGAAAAAGAAAGAGGGAATTACTGTAAAGATTTCTTTTGAATCAGATGAAAAGATTACAACAAGACTTTTCCTTCCAGTTACAAGGGAGGGAGGATGTTGAAGCTTGAATCCCCCCTTTGTTTAATGCTGGGTTCTTCGTGTGGCGGTGGAGAGTGAATCTTGTTCTCCGTTGACCAGATGACCGTCCTGGACCGTCGGGGGTCTTCTCTTCGGTCGGTAGAAAGAGTAACTCAGCTCCGTCTACCAAAACTCTCAAAGAGGAGGTAGGCGAAGAGCGGCTAGTACTCAGTAAGCTCGCTGAAGAGTCTCCTCCCTCTGTCTGTTGTTGAAGTTGTGCTTCCCTCTTGATGATCCTCTTGCCTGGATTCGATCGATCTTGATGATGCCTTGACCTTCTTAATTCTCGACCTTTCCAAAGCTCCGATCTCTCCAAAGCTCTCCCCTCTCCAAAGCTCTCCCCTTTCCTCATAGCAAACAAGGCTATTTATAGGGGTCTCAGGGGGTGAAGGTGCCTCCTGAAAACGCTCCCGAATGAGGGGCCACTACCCGCTACATGCGCGGTGACTGGCCCCGCAATCAGGGCAGTTGCAACTGAGACGCGGGCGTTGGGCCAAACGCGCCTTGAAGTTTGAGACGCGGGCGTTGAGACAAACGCACCCTAAAGTTGAGACGCAGGCGTCGAGCCAACGCGCCTTAATGCTGAGACGCGAGCTTCGGGCCTTCACGTCTGGACGCTGAGGCGCGGGCGTCGGGCCGACGCGCCTTGATGCCGAGACGCGGGCTTTGGGCCGACGCGTCTGGACGTTGAGACGCGGGTGTAGAGCCAACGCGTCTTAATGCTGAGACGCGGGCCTCGATTCCTCGCGTCTAGAGCTTGAGACTGCTTCCTTAATGGCTTGTTTGTTAGTCATTTTTAGACAGCCTACATCATGTCTTAAAATTAGTTTTGGGACTCAATCAAGACTTCTATTCTCTTAATCAATTCAGATTTCTTCTATGGGTGGTTTTGATAAGGAGTATATGAAGTTGGATGTTAGTAAGGTGGTTGACCAGATGACTCGGGGGAGATGTATCCTCACTAACTCTGTGAAGAGTGGAGATGATTATTTTAGTCTTGTTCATAATATTGAGACTGGGGCATACATTGATTCAGATGACCAATCTGGCATACTTGGTTTGTTAGAGTTATAAAATATGAGGTTAGTAATATCTGAGTCAAAAGAGGTCGGAGTGAAGTATGGATCACTATATGCATTGGAATAATTGTAATCCATATCACAAAGATGTTAAAAATAAAAATAAACAAATAAATAAACAAACAAAAAGAAAGAAAAATCTAGTTAAGTTAGGGTAGACCTTAGACTCAGATGACTCCTAACTGGTTAGACTGTCCGCGGACGTGTATTGCGACAATCTGACCACAAGTTAATCAGCTAGATAGGGGCAAGACCGGTGGGGAGGTATTCGTGTCTAAACAATGGGCCTAATTATACTAAACCACTGTTCTTCGAGACGTCGTCTCTCAATCTTTAACCTTTGACACCAATTTAACAAGAGTTAAAATCTAACAAGTTCCTCCTTAGGTTAATCTCCTAAATGAGTCCGAGATGTCCCTAGGGCCAACATCTACTTAGTTTTATTTAGGCTTGGTTAGTGAGTGTGGTGATGATTTGTAGGCTAAGAGAGGGTAATGACTTCCCCACCTTATCTTGTTTAAGGATATGCCCTTAATTGTTTTCGTGCAAGTGTGCAGATATATAGCAAAAAATAACACTCAACGTGATTAAATCATACAAGAATCTACATGCAACGCACACATTCATTGGCTTCAACACTCTTCAACAGTAATTAAAAAAATAACAGATTAAACAAATGCCTAGATACATTTAACATCCATCATGTTACTGTTGAGTTAGTACAGTGTACATAAAGTATAAAATAGAAAATACAAACATTGAAGAATATGTATTTTTTCAATTCACCCACCCTACAAAAAACAAAAGTGAGTAGTTCACCTCCTCTATCGCACAAACGCAGCTTTGGCCGCGTTTTATGGCAAAGAGGAGGGCTCTAGTGCTCTGCCCAAAGCCACACAAATCGTGGCAAAGAGGAGGGCTCTGGTGCTCTGCTCAAAGCCGCGTAAATCAGTGCTTATTTTCCTGAATTTGAAATTTGCACACAAAATCATAGAAGAAAGAAGTTAACCAATTAAGTAAATTAGAAAGAAAAACTTTCCGTCCCTCTCCGACAACGGTGCCAAATTTGATTGAGGTAAACCTGCACAGAGAAAAATATAGAATTTAGAAGCGTGCTAAGTTCTCAATGCTACCGCTGTAGCATGTGGCCATGTACATTGTGATCCACAAGGAGGGTCTGCGATGAAAGCATGCCGATAACTTTATTTTCAAGTTTACAAAAACTGGTTAAAAATTCTTCTTTGTTTTTGAAAAAAAGGAAAATGAAAGCTATGTTAAGTTGAAAATAAGTGAAAAATTGAAGAAGATGATAATTGTGTAAAAGAAAAACTAGTTAAACACAGAAATAAAAAGAGTAAAGAAAGTAGAGATGATTTTTAAAGTGTTCTAAACTAAGTAATTAGAAGAAAGAAAGAAATCTAAAAAACTTACCTCTTTTGACCGATGACTTACCCCTGAACCGTTGGCACGTTTACCTTGATTCGGAGGTGATCAACGCATTACCCATAAGATCTAATTCAGTCCCCGGCCAAATTACATTCTCAAGACTTCATCGAACAAGATGAAATGATACGAACATAAGGGGGAATCCATCGTCATGAGCTATCAGTAGCACTCGCAAAGGCAAGACAATTTTGATGCTATGAGACTCATTTGGATTATGATCAAAATAAAAAGAAGAAAAGTAAAAAAGAAGAAAAGACATAAAATGTAAACTTTGATTGGATTGAAAAATGATGAAGGAAAGGATAAACAACTTATATTGATGTCACTCTCAATATAGTTCTTCCTCTCCTTCTCTCATGAATCTCAGTCTAAACCTAGTTCACAAAGAAGAAAAATTACATTAAAAGAAAAATAAAAACCTAAACTAAATTAGAACAAAAACCTTGCCTATGATCTTTCTCTATTCAATATTGTCTGTTTGCCTTCAGAAATTTCAGTTTTTATAGGCAAAATAGAAAAGGGGGAGAGCATAAGAAGATAGGGGGAGCAAACACTCCCCTAACTCCTTAACTAAGCCGTGGAAATGCGGCTTTGGCCACATTTTCGCGGCCTGGATGTGCCAATTGGCCACATCGGGGGGGAGTGACTCTGTGATCTTCTGTTATCTCCTTTTGTCCAGATGGTTTACCAGTTTGATCTCTGGGTTTGATGATACCACTGTTGATCTTCAGTTAATCAAAATAAATTTATAGAAATTCGAATTTTAACCGGTTCTCTTTTGGTGTGATTTTTTATTTGCTCTGATCTTCAACTTATCTTCTGAATATTTGTCTCAATCCTTGATTTTAATTTAAACTCATTTAAATCAAATTTAAATGAGATTTTAGGATCGTTTCTTTGCCATCTCCTTCAGTAAAAGCTTGCACAAATTTAAATGATAAATATGATTAAATAGCAGAGTTTATTAAGATAAAATATGGGAATATGACAATGAACATGCAATATTAGCCACCAATCACGTGTGTCATGTTCCGCAATGAGGAGCGGATAAAGGTGGGGTCCACGTGGTTCTTCGCCTCAGACAACAGGCGCGAGAGGAGGTGGGTCCGCACGGAGGGACGCGCTGCAAAACCTCGCAAAGGGCCATGAGATGGCCACTGTTCCTTGAAAGGGATAGTGGCAGCGCGTGCAGAAGCCTACGCGAAGACGCAGATGGAGGCGGGGCTTGCATCTGGCAATGACGACATTGTAGTAGGTGGAGAGCAGCACTGTGGCAGGTATTTGATTTTTATTTTATTTTTAACTAAATAAGTTAATTAAATTAGTTAGTTATGTATTGAAAGTTTGTCAGTAATTTATTAGAATTAATTTTAGTATTTAATTTTCTGCAGTTGTCTAATTTGATTATGCATTATATTTAGTAGTCTGATCATGTGTAGCTAGATTTTTTGCAAGCACCTAAGGGAGATGAACCTAAGCTAGATTATCTAATGGTCCACGTAGATCTCCTATCTAGGACTGTATGCACATCATTTGACCTAGATCATTTAGGACATTAATTGCTATAACAAGTAGATATTTGACAGGCTATATACCTTTACTTAACGATCCATGTTATGTTTTTACTGCTTTTTCTGTATTTTATTTAATTTGTTAATTTTATTTATCTTTGATAAATCATATAATGTAGATAATTCCATGTGCTTAATCAAAAGTTCAGACTTAATTTTTTTTTAGAATAGGAATTGGTGGCTGACAATAGACCAGCACAGAGACAGAGATTGAATGCTTGATGTTAGCTTAGGGGATTCAATCCTAGGTGCTTAATTTTTATAGGTAAGGTATTTAGTCAACTCAAAACTCCCATAGTTTCACCCAATCCACCTAGATAGTGTTTAGAACTTAAAGAAATACCTTCCCTGTAGATCAACCCTCAAGTGCTATAATCGAACGACCGTGCATCTGCGGTATTTTAACAATGAGAGTAAAAATCTCTCCCAACAACAACACTTTAGTCAAGATTCATAGTTACTTTTGTATGTACTAATCAACACTTAGTTATATTATCAATTCATTCCACATGGATTCTAATAATCAGAGATACAGTACTTGTGTATTTATAAGTGGAGGGATGGGCCGTGCATTAGCCGATAGGTAGGGGAAGACGAGTAATTTGTATATTATATATGTGACATGTGAATACATGTTGGAGGAAGGTGTCGTGCAAGATTCTGATAAGAGCGGGAAGATGATATTATATATATATATATATATATATATTATATATATATATATATATATATATATATATATATATATATATATATATATATATATATATATATATATATAAATGTATATCAGCCGACGGCTGAGAGACTCTCTCAGCCTGCGGTGACGTGGCTCAATATTTGTCACCGCACTAACTTGCGGCCCGCTTATAGGAAGAAGTTAAATTACTAAATACCCCTTGTTAAAAGCTACTCGTTTTCGTAACTTCCGTTATTGTTTATTATTATTTTCCCACAACGCAATTTTTTGACCTCTCGTTGTCAGATTTAGGTTATTGTTTATTATTATTTTTCCCCTTTTTTGCCGCTCTTTATAAAATTTAGGCTATTGTTTATTATTATTTTCCCCCCTATTTCTTTACCTCTCTTTGTCAGATTTAAGTTCTCCTTTTCAGCGTGCAATAAACTTTTTTTGAAAATATCCTTTTTTTCAGAGCAATTTTTTATCCTTTTTATTTAATGTCGACGTCTGAGCATTCCCCTGCCAATTCTGGTCGCAGTCGTAAGCGATCTCTATCTCCGATCTAAATATGGAGGATATATCATCTGATTCAACTTTCTCTCAGAATATTAAAAAATATTGAAGGGTTGACATCTTTGCATGCCGATCAACAAGTTTTAATTGTGTCCGCAATTTCTTAAATATAGAATCTTTTCTCTTTAGCGTATATGGTACTGCGACCTATAATCAATTGTTCTAAAGTTTTAGAAATGCGACCACGGTCACAATTTTATTTGAAAATAATCCCCGGTGATTGAGATTTTCCTGCACACGAAAATAAAATATTAGATTTAAGAATTAAAGGTGTGCGAGGTGCTCAATACTAATCCGCGGTAGCAAGGCTATGCGGGTCGTGATCCTCAGGGAGGGACTAGCGATGGAAGCGTTTGTAAGTTATCCCTAAAAATATCTTTTTTAATTATTTTGTTGGTCACAACGATATTTACAATGAAAAGTGGTATTTACAATGAGTTGTGGGAAAGAATATGGGAAGATGTGGATGGTGATCTAAACTAGAGAAGGAAAGAAAGAAAAACTTATAACATGTACAAACCTCTTCAGCCTGCTTACCTTTGATCCGTGCGATGATTTACCTTTCTTGGAAGACTTGCAAGTATGGCGTATAGGATGTTCATCGCCATAAGCCATCAAGGGTTCTTCTTTGGCTAGGCAGTCTCAATGCAATTGGGTCTCATTGTTCACAAGGCATTTAGAGAAAAACAATGGAAGAAAACAGGAACAGAGAAATACAAGAATAAAACACGAAGAAATAAAACAAGAATAATAAAAAAAACAAACCTCAAGCAGATTTCATTAACAATAGAAGAAGAGTTGGCTTACACCGCTGTCACCTCAGTACAAGCATGGACTCCTTCCTCCATGAAAGCTTCCTCCACTCTCAGTTACAGACTTTACAAAAGAAAAACGAACATAAAATCTAACCTAGAAAAACCTAAACCCTACCTTTTGGCCCTTGGCTCTTCGCTGGACGCTTTCTGTGTTGCATCTGCAGGGGTATTTATAGGAGTTGGAAGATGTAGAGTCCTAGTACAACTCTCCCAAAAAATCTTATCTCCAGACTTGTGGCACTTATCCATAGAAGTTTAAATCAAATCTGTCCTGCAATTTATTATCCTGTTGATCGCCGAAATTGGCTTATCTACGGACTGAATTGGAAAGTTTGATCAACATAAGAGTTGTAGGGCTTCAAGTATTCTTTCTGGAGCATTTTGAATCATCGGATTTGCATATCTGTAGCAAAAGTTATAATCTGAATACTAAACATGTACAGTCTGAATCCGAATTTATCTTTAAACTCTTTCCTGCAAGCATTTAGGGTTGAATAGAAGTCTATCCTTCCCTCTTCTTTGTATTTGCAACTTTGGCCCTTGTATATTTGCACTTTTACACTTGGGCTTCAAATATGGGCTTTTGGGCTTCATTAAGCTTTATTTATTATTAAAATAATAATTCGAGGCCTGCACACAATAAATAATAAAATATTAATAATTGTGCAGAATTAAATGAATAAATATGAAAATGTGATGGTAATGTTATGATAAAAATGCACTTTTGACTACCAATCACCCGGCTGTGAAAGCTTTTTTTTGTGACTGCGACCTAAGTCGCATTCCTTGTTGATATAATTCGTAGACGGTTTCTATATGATTTATATTCATTCGATATATTCATTAGATTGTTGCACAGTTATTATTCAGTTTTAGAAATTAAAGTTCAGAATTGTGATATTTAAAAATATTTATATCTATGTAGTTGTTAATTTGTTTTTGTAGAACCTGAATGCACATGGAGAAATAATCACTTGTTCGAACTATAATTTGTTTTACAGAATAGAATAATCATATGTTTTAATCTTTTAGAGCAGGGACCACGGTCGCAATTTCATTTTTGTGACTGCGACCCAAATCACATTCCTTGTTATTATAATTCTTACACGTTTCTATGTGAATTATATCCATTTTATATATTCATTAGATTGTTGCACAGTTATTATTCAGTTTTTTAAAAAATATGCTCATACGGATAATTGTAATTACGGTCGCAGTCTTTTAGTAAGAAGTTATATAGATTTCATTACATCTGCGACCTTGGTCGCAGTTTAAAAATTATAGTTCAGACATGTGATATCTAAAAAATATTTATATTTATGTAGTTCGTCAAATTATTTTTTTGTAGGATTTTAATGCACATGGAGAAATGTCTGGAAGCTCAAATAATTTTTTAGGGAAATAGTTTCTCACGGACGTGGAAGCATACAATTTCTACAATTCTTATGCAAGGAACAGAGGTTTTGGGGTGAGAAGAAAAGGAATAGATAAGTCACGGAAGCCTCCTCATGAAGTTATTTGCAGAAAATTTTGCTGCAACAAGGAAGGTGTGAAGTTGTGTGACAAAAGACAAGAGGGGCTTACAGTGCATCGTCGAATTGACACTAGAGTAGCTTGTCCTGCTGAGATGCATGCTCGTCTTCGTTTTTTATTTGACAGAAGATCTTGGGTTGTCACAAAATTTGTTGATTCTCATTCACATGAATTGTCAAGCCCGGATAAGGTACATCACCATTACTCTCACCAGACTCATTGTTCAAAGATTAACAGAAGCATTATGAGCAATTTGGTTGATGTGGGAATGCGCCCTTCAAATATTTCCCGTGTTGTGAATGCAATGAGTCAGGGAGAAGATTGTGAAGAAGTGAGCCCGTAACAAGTTATTGATTTTACTCGTCAACGTAGAAATAACATTGGCCATGAGTTTATTGCTATCATCAAATATTTTCAAGAGAAAGCCGAGACCGATCCAGAATTTTTCTTTGCAAGTGAAGTCGATAACGCGGGCACACTTAGAAGCATTTTTTGGGCTGATGGAAGAGCTATTTTCTCGTATTTGAGGTTCTGTGATGTGATCGTTTTTGACACAACATACATGACTAATTACTTGAGCTTGCCATTTGCTCCATTCACTGGAGTAAATCATCATCGGCAGTCAATTTTGTTTGGTTGTGCATTGCTTGCTGATGAGCAGAGGGATATGTTTTTGTGGCTATTCTAAAAATGGCTCAAGTGCATGCATGGAGTTGCATCAAAGTTGATTATTACTGATCAGGATGCCCAGATTGGTGACGCCATCAAGATTGTTTTTCCAACTACTCGGCACCGGTACTGTTTCTGGCATGTACGGAAACATATTGCTGAGCAACAAATTCCGATGACAAACAAGTATGGAGAAGATATGGTCTCTGATTTTCATGATTGGTACACCTCTCGTGATATAAGCACATGCGAGGAGCGATGGCGTCTGATGAATGAAAAATATCATTTAGAAGAAGAAGAAGACAGTTGGTTGTTGAAGATACACAGACTGCGCGGACACTGGGTTAATGCATATCTCAAGGATGTTTTCTGTGCTGGAATGACAACCAGCCAGAGGTCCGAGAGTATTAATTCCTTCTTTGATGGTTTTGTTAATGCAAATATGAAACTAGTGGAATTTGTTCACCAATATGATAAAGTTGTTGCTGCCCGTCGTACTTCTAAATCTCAACAAGATTTTCGGGGTTTGAATTCTGTGCCCAACTGTGAAAAACACCTAGAGGGGGGGTGAATAGGTGTAAGTGCTAATCTAATAAACTAAATGCAAACTAAGTGCGCTAAATGCGGAAGCTAATGCAAATTATGCACAAACTAATACAATACAACAAGTGTAGCCGAATTCCCCTTGCGAGGCTCTGGACTAACTCCCTTGATTCCCCTTTAAATGGGTTGAGGCGCTATGTGAAGCTCTTGTTGGATGAGTACAAGTTAGGCACACACACACAAGCAATCCAAGCAATATGAAATATGTGCACACACAATCAAGCCAAGCAATCAAGGATAAATTACAATATGAAAGATGCAAGGCAACACAAGCAATGTATATAATATGAATGCTATGAAAGTATGATGCTTGTATGAAATGATGCTTTGTACAAATGTAAAGAGAGAGAGTTAGAGAGACAATGGATCAAAACGCAAACACCAAGATTTGTTTCGAGGTTCGAGCACCTTGCTCTACATCCCCGCCTACACCACCGTGTAGGATTTCCACTATCTCAACTCCCACCGAGGGAACCTCTACCAAAGAGGATTTCTTACAACTCTAGGAGTACCAAACTCCTCTCTCAAACAACCACCTCACAACCGAGGGGTAAGGCCCGTAGCCAAACAACAACCAATCCACACACCTCTACCGAAGAGGCTCACAACAAACACTATCACCTCTACCTAAGAGGGATCCACAACACAATCACCCGATCACCTCTACCGAAGAGGGATTCACAAGTATAAGGGTGTTTACAACAATGAGGTTTACAACAAACAACCTCAAACACTTCTCTTTCTTTTTCTCTTATCTTTTTCCACAAAAACAAGATCCTAATAGTTTAGGATAGAAGATAGCTCAAGTGTGGAAAAACTATGTGTTGGAAAACTAGCACAAAGAAAATCACTTGGGAAAATCCTTCCAAAAGATATAGAATGAAAACCAAGACAAATCTCCCAAAATATTCTTTTCTTTGATTTTTCCAAAAACCTAAAACAATAAAGATTGAAGAATTAAAGCCCCAAACACTTTTGAAAACTTGTTTTAAAACCTCTAGAAACCAGAAATTTTTCTCCTTAAAAAACTTGGCCAAAATCCCAAAGAGATGGGGTTTATATAGCCCCTATACAAAACTAACCGTTAGGCTGAGTTGGCAGTCTGACAGACTGCCGGTCGACCGGTCCGGTCGACCGCCAACGGTCAAAAATGTGACCGTTGGGCAATAGCGGTCGACCGGCCCGGTCGACCGAAACAACCTGAGAGCAGAACTCTCATCTCGGTCGACCGGCCCGGTCGACCGTCCCAGAGACTCCAAAACGTGCACAGACTTGTGCACATCGGTCGACCGTCCCGGTCGACCGGCCTATGGTGCGGTCGACCGGTCCGGTCGACCGACTTGGCCTGTCAGCCAGTCCTCAGTTCTGCACAGATACGGGATTTGAAAATAGGTCTTTTCACTCAATAAAAATCCCATAAATTCACAGTAAATCTAAAAAATAGTTTTAATCACAATAAAAAACTGTTTTTCTAAAAATATGTTTTTCTAAAACTTGTTTATCATTTTACTTTGATAACCAAACTTGTGATAAAAATTTCAAGACATATATCAATCATATCAATTCATTTTGTGTCTTGCCAATTTTATCAAAAACAAAACTTGTATTTTATCAAACTAGAATTTTCCAAAACATGAATAGGATAGTCAAAATAAGTTTGTCTAGCAAGTTTAAAGCATGTATGTATATCTAGAACATATCTAATATACATAGGTATAAGGTAAACTTGTTTTGATCTATTATTCATGAAAACCAAAAAACCAAATCATGAAACGTGTGTGTTTTGTGCACTTGAGCATATCAACTAAACTAAGCTTTACAAATATGGATCTAAAACACAAACTCTAAACTAGATACCTAAGTCTTCTTGACGATCTTCATCTTCAAGTAGACTCGGTCCAAACTCCGTGATTCTCCAAGTGTAAAGGTATGATCTTTAAGCTTTGGCACCGGAATCAACATGATAAGCTTCCAAACACCTCTTGTTGAAGCTAATCACCAACTAATATCCTGTTAATGATCTGAAACTTAGAAACACAAGAATATTAGTGAACATAACTACATGAGTGTATCATCATCAAAACTAGAGTGGAAGGCCATTGGGCCAACAAACTGTACACCGAATCCATATGAGATACAGGTTTTAAAGTTGTATACACCGAAGATTTTTCAGTTGTTCCAAAAGGAATGGGCAGTTGTAACGACACTATTTTCAGAAGAGTTGGAACACGATGAACCTGGATCAAAATATTTGGTTGGTGATTTTTCAGAATCAAAAGACAGCTGGGAAAGGTCAGTTATGAGAAGCGTGAGGAACTTCATATTTCTTGTAGTTGCTCGTTATTTGAAACAGAGGGTATCCTTTGTAGACATATTCTGTGTATTTTGTGACGCAATCACGTTACACATATACCGGAATCATATATACTTCAGAGATGAAAGTTGGACGCTCGTTACAAAAACTGTTGCAATTGAAAATGGCATCAGGCCTTTTCCCAGTCAAGGCACTCCACGGACGGCTAGATTGTGGACAATTCGTTCAAAATTAATGCAATTCTTGAGATGGTCGCCGATTCTGATAACCATCTTTCAAAGTTGGACGCAGTTTTGAAAAGATTTGCCGAAGAAACCACTAGTGAATACAGAGCCATGTCAGGAAATTATCAGTCATCACAGCCTAAAAGTGGATCCGTCGTCGTTCTGCGAGATGGTAAAGAATTGAATATACGTGATCTAATTGGTCTTGTACCAACCAAGGGGAGGCCTAGAGCTGCATCCAGGCTTAAGTCTGGTTTTGAAGATTCTCTATATCAGAAGGAAGTAAAGCATTGAAGATGTGGTAACTGCCAAGAGCTGGGCCATTACAGGACTGGTTGTCCATTACTGGTATTAAATTAAACCTGTTATACAATTTTTTCTAATGATTTATGTATAAAATTCTTACTATTCCTTTTTTAATGGCAGAAGAAAGGTTTGGCTTGCGTCCATCTAGAAGAAATAAAGTCTTCATTTTTTTCATGAACTGCGACCAGGGTTGCACAGTGCAGAGAGATTCATGTCGCATGCTGCCACTGGCGTGTCATTATAATCAGTTTTATTCTCAATTTTTATTTCTACTGTACTATTTTTGTAATTAGTTGTACTTTAAAGTTTTACTGTTACAAACTTGTCCTATGTAGTTTAATTTTATTTACTTTAACGTAGACAGCGAATGTGGTCGCAGTGTACGTGGATAATTGCGACCGTGGTCGCAGTGTTTCTATATCGGGGAAATTAATTAGTTGCTTTTAAAATTGCCCCCGTCTTTTGGTATATTATTATAACATCTGAATATAGTTCAAAATTCTCTGCAGTATTATAATTTCGACAATTTTGCGCTATGTTCTTTTTAATTCCACTCAACGTAAAGTAAACTTGGACCATGGTCGCATCGATATTTATACATTTGAATATTCACTTTCTCCTTATATACAATAACTCCATCACTGCGACCCGAGTCGCAGTTGCCTGACGGTATTTTTTACTGTTTTCGGCAACAATCACAGCTTTCCCTTTATCTCTTAATTGTAACTTTCATTTCGACATTTTCGCCCTATGTTTTGCTTTAGTCCACTGAACATAAACTAAAACCGCGACCTTGACCGCAGTGTCGACCTTTCTGCCCATTTGAACGTATTGTCTGGATGTGTACACCAGTTTCATGACTGCGACCAGAGTCGCAGTTGGGTGAAATAATATTTGTGACAAATGTACAGCATTTCAACCAAGACTAAGTAGTAAATACTATAATTCACACAATTAACGTTAGAAAATAGGGTTATATATTTATAAAAGAACAAAATACAAATTTTAAAGTTCTAATCTAATCCTACTCGTCATCACCATCATAATCAGATTCGTCCTCAAGATTATGATCGTGTTCGTCTTCCGTATCGCTTTCCGACTCTTCCACCTCTTTACCAACAATCTCCTCTTCGCTTTCTTCCTCTTCATGCATGTATTTTGGTTCATCAATGAACTCCCAGAACGGGTCGTCTGTATCAAGCTCATCCTCTGACCCGTAGCGAGGCATCGCTTCAGAACTATACATCCAATTATCATTAGATGATTGACTTCTTTCCGGTGAAGACGGTGGAGAAGACATTTTTGAATCTGATTCCGAATAGTGAAAGTAACGAGTTTGAGCAAAACCTATTTAGTCTGTTTATTATCCTGTCCTGATGACCCTTTATATATTTTAATCCCGGAATTCCGAAAGGTTTAAGCTCTCAAACCACGTTAACATGTCCCAAATTTATTTTCTACCTTTTTTCAAAAATTGTATGCTTCCTATGTGACTGTTCAGTTATCCAAAACAGTTTAAAAGTTAATACAGTCTTACATTAAATTACTTTGTACTCCAAAATAGGTCATTAATGCGACCACAGTCGCATTGGGAACTGATAAATGATTAAGTAATTGCGACCATGATCGTTGTCTCGATTACAGTATCTCAATATAAGGAAACGCTGTAACTAAAACAGGTCATTAATGCGACTTTGGTCGCAATAGAACTGCTGAACGCATATTTGTTTCTAATATCAGTACGAATTAGTAAAATGCACGGTGTAACAGATGTAGACTGAAAATAATCAATGGAATTTATAATAAATGAATGTATAAAAATGTTTATAAATAAAATCAATAAAACAAAAAAATGGCTCAATGAATTGCAATTATTTTTACATTTATAAATAAAAAATTGTGGTATATCAATAAATTGTCAACTGTCAGTCTTCAATACCATCCTTCTTATCATTTCTGTTTCTTCATCCCACTCTTCTCTCTATCTGTAAGTATCATGTATGCAAGCTCACTTCTTAGTCTATGTACATCAGCAGCCGTAACAGTATCAACAGCTGCTGGACTACCAAATGCTATACTTTCCATGTACTTGCATACATATACAGCGCAATCAACGCTAAAATTTGCACAGAGTAATCATTAAATGAAATTAGATTTTTGTACTTAAAAAAGGTAGAAAATATGATAGGTAAGGAGATATCAAAAATTTATATACCTGTTTGCTTGTTGGGGGCATCTTGTGTATTTTATATTTATTTTTCTTATTAATTTATTGAAATCAATCTCAAAAATCTGTAATAATCTTTTTTTCTGCAATGTCAATAGAAAAAAATTAGTATTAATCAAATTAAATGCAAGTTTCCAGTAATCGAAATATTAAATTTCAACTCATCATTATTCTTGCATCTTTTTGATAAAGTTTTAATATACTACTAGTTTTTCAGCTGGGACCAAAGAGTTGTAAAAAATCCACTCTTCTGTATGGCAATAAAATACCAACAAGGTCCAGTGAAATTCGGGATCGTTGGCACTGTGTTTGTGATTGATCGGGAAGAACATGTACTGCACATCATCTGTCCAGTTTTTCAACAGCTGCTGCTTGATGAAATGATCTTCCAGATCTTTACTGTTAGATACAACACCATGCTGTGAACAACAAAAAAAATAAAATTCAAAATGAATTCAAAGTATAAAAAAAATTATGAAAATTATAAGTCATTACGTCAAGACAACAGACTGCGATCATGGTCGCAGTGTTTTTTAATTAACCCACTTTTATAATAATAAATGTGAAGGTTTCACCTAGAGGGGGGGTGAATAGGTGAAGGCTAATCTAATGGTCACTTAATGATGAATGATGCAAATAATGCGGAAGCTAAAAGCAATTATGACCAAATAAAAACTTTACACTAAATACTATGTATAATACAAGAGTGTTGCCGAATTCCCCGTGAAGGGCTCTGGACAAACTCCTCTAGATTCCCCTTGAATGGGTTGAGGTGCCGCGTTGGCTCTCTTGGTTAAATACAAGTGTTAGCAAACAATCCCACGCAAGTATATCAATTAAGCACAAGGAATATATCAAGCATATAAAGATAGACAATAATTGAATGCAAGATATAAACAAGAGACAAAGAGAGAAAGAGAGAGAGCAATCGCAAACACAAAGGGTTTGTTTCGAGGTTCGAGCACACTTGCTCTACATCCCCGCCTTCGACACACGAAGGATTCCACTATGCAAGATCCCACTGGATCTCTCCTCGGTGCCGCAACACCTACAAGCCCTCGGACTCTCTAGTCCCATACACACCGCAAGCCCACCGGCTCGCCGAGGCCGCACCTCAAACACGAGTTCGCACCCGAACCCGAAACACCAAGTCCACACTAGGACCCGAAACAATCACGAGCACACTTGCCCGTCTCCTCAAAGAACAAAGAAAAGATCTTTGGTGATCACAACACTTTGGTCACCTAAAGGCTCTCACTACTACACACCTATAGGATGAATAATCAATGGATAGCTCAAGTGTGGTGTGAGAAAAACAAGGATGTGAAAGGTGGAGGAAAACTCAAAGACTTTCTTTTAACACTCTTGATAAATCTCTCTTTTGATTGGAAATATTTGCTCTAAATCAAGTGGAAGAAAACCTCTAAATAGTTCAGGAAAAACTGGTGAAAACCCACTTGAAAATCTTAGCTCAAAACAATGACAAGACCCCCAATTTATAGGCTGCCAGAAAACTAGCCGTTGGGGTCTGTCAGAGCTGCCGGTCGACCGGTGCGGTCGACCAAGGTCTCAGTGTTGTTATTCATAAAGACCGCCAGGAATTGCTATTTAGGTCGCATACTTTCATTTCTAAAATTATATTCGTGGTAACTAATTTTATCATGAACTGCGACCTAGGTCGCAGTACATTATGTAGCTACTCCTTTTATATTAACATGCATAGCGACCAAGGTCGCAGTGTTGTTGTTGATTAAGACTGCCGCCAGCAACTGCGACCAAAGTCGTAACCTTCATTTTAAATTGATATTCGGGTGAATTATTTTTAATTATAAACTGCGACCTTGGTCGCAGTACATTCGTTATGCATAAACAGCAATAAAGACTATTAGTAGAATATTTAACGTTCAAAGATTTAATTCACCAAATTAATTAGGAAATTGATATTACATTTAACCGTAAAGGAGAAAATAGATGTTTACCCAAGCTTCGCTCGAAAGAATATACTTTTTAATACTCCTCTTTTCTCTAGATGCTCATTGTAGAAATGAATTATATTCGCATCTAACTCTCTGCTGAACATTAGGTCCTCAATGTCATTTTTCCCAACAATGATTCCGTTGTCGGTATGCTGATATGCAGTAGAACTGCAAGATATTTAAAACAAAGTTAATAAATATATTGTTCTTATATAAATATTTAACAGTTTCTGATATGATTTATAATAAATTTAATTAACTTACTCAGAGAATGCCTTATCCAAGAAATTTTTTATGAGAGCTTATTGATGGAGCTGCAGAATTCTGTATGCTGTGGTTTCTGTCAATTCCATCGTTTTTGGCTGAGTGTGGGAAATCTGTTTGTTGCCGAAACCAGTGGCAGAAGTCTGAGCCGCAGGCTGTGGAAGAGGATGTTCAGTAATTTCTTCTTCTGTTTTGGATAAACGAAGTCGGAGTCATCGCGATCTCTTTCAGCGCGCTTACGTTTTTGACTCCCCTATCTATCGTTCCTTTAGAGTAATCCAAAACTGTTCTTTTAAGGATTGCTTCTGATCCGAAGTATGTTCTTGAATTTTTTTCTTCAGAGGCTCCATCTTTTTGGAGTTCTTGAATCTGTGAGTTATATTCAAAGAAAAACTGGGGATATCATCGTCAGAAATATTTACAATAAATTCAGAACCCAAGATTTCATCCTCTTCCAATTTTTTTTTCTTCTCTTTAGCCTGCTTCTCCATTCTGCTCCATCATTATTTCTGCTTCTTCTCCTCTTCTCCCTTCCCTCTCCTCTTCTCTCTTTCATCCTCTCCTTCAACTCTTCCCCCTCTTTCTTCTTTTCTCCTGCTTATTCTTCTCCTCCTCTAACTTCCTCCTCTTCTCCTTTTCCTGCTCCTCCTCTTCTTCCTCCTCTTCTCCTTCTCCTTCTTCTCCTCTTCACTCCTCCTCTTCTGCTGCCTCTTCTTCCCTCATTCTCCTCTCATTCTCCTCCTCTTCCCTCCTTCTCTTCTCCTTTTCCTTCTCCTCTTCTCTCTCCTCCTCTCCTCCTTTTCCTTCTCTTCTTCCATCCTTCTCCTCTCATGCTCCTCCTCTTCCATCCTTCTCTTCTCCTTCTCCTCTCCTCCGCAGCAGCGGCTGCTCTCAGCAGCTCTTCTTCTTCTTCTTTCACTTTTAATTTCCTCTGCTGCTTTTTTAATTTTTTCTTCTCTCTTCTTTCTCTTCTTTTTTTCTTTAATTCAGCCTTGAGTCTGTTCTCAGTCTTCATTTTTTCAATTTTTCTTTAAAGCTGAGAAACATATTCTCTCAAATACTGATTTTGATTCCTCAACACTTCAATTTCTTCAGGTTGTTCATCTCGTGGTGGTGGCAAATAACCTGTAAAAGTTGGTTCTTACTCACTCGTTTCTTCTTGCTCATTATTTCGGCCGTTTCTAGCTCCTTTTCCGCCGGGATGTTAGCTTGATTATATGTATTTCCTTCTTCTTCTTCCTCCTCCTCCTCTTCCCTTTCAACAGGAAGGCCAACCATATTTTTTTCATCATTAGAGATGTTGGCCATTTGACACAAAATCTGAAAAAAATAAAAAATTAAGTTATAACCAAAAACAATGAAATAACTATACTGCGACCATGGTCGCAGTTTATTTATTAACTATTTAAGATAAGAATGCGACGATGGTCGCAGTTTGTTTGTCCGGCACATAAATTTAACTGCGAAGACTTGCAGCTCAATACTGCGACCATGGTCGCATTTAATGTAAAAGTATTATCAGGAGAATGCGACCATGGTCGCACTTTGTTTGTCCGGTACATAAATGAACTGCGAAACGTGCAGCTCAATACTACGACCATGGTCGCATTCTGCGACTATGGTCGCATTTTATTTGTATTGTACATAAAAAGAACTGCAACCGAGGCTCTATTTAAATGTATAAAATTTTAATCAACAGTATATGGTATTTAATATTTTAAAACTTATGATATTTGTGTCAAGCTCATTTAGATCAACTTCAAGTAGAGATCTGCTAATGTTCTGGAGGTCCCATCTTACTGCGCGTGGGGTTTTGTCCTCTATACCAGATTTGGGCTCAAACATAAGAGCCCTCTCACATATCCAATACTGCAAATCAATAATTAAATTAGTTTACACAAAATTCACAAGATATCGGAAAATTTCATACAATGGTGGCCAAATTTGATATTCGTACTTACAATAATTTGCACGGAGTATCCTTGCAGCTCATACGTGGTGTGCCTGAAGATGTCCATTGACTCAATCAAGAATTGCCAAACAGCTTTAGCCCAGCATATTGTCCTCATCAGCTGCATATTGACAATCTGTTCCATAATATACCTCGGCACCGTGCATTTACTGCCAGAAAAGAATAGAGTGGCCGACATGTACAGGATGATTATTGTCGTAAAGTCTTGAGCTGCAAGTCTTTGTCTGTCTCTTATAATTTCATTTAAAGTCACTTGCTGCTCAAGCTGTTCATCCTTGGTCACATCTAATTCACTCCTTCTTCTTCTTGAGCAGAAGATCATCCAAAGCTTCTTCCATAGATACTTTCGTGATCTTCTTTATATTAGGAAAATAATGCTTTATAATCTCTCTGTCCTTCATTGTACAGGTCTTATTCATAATAAAATCCGACCCATTGATAGGTAGACCAAAAGTTAGGGCAACATCCTCCACCGTTAACTCTATTTGTTTGCCCCTAATTGTAAAGGTCCTTGAATCCCTATCATACTGTTTAAAATTCTCAGTACAGCAATGTTTGATTTTAGACCCTTTTCACCCTCAAATTCCTCATTGTAGAAGGCCATGAAGATTGGGCCAAATGGGCTCTGCTTGATCGCATCTAAGAAATCGGCCTGAATGTACTTTTTGAATTTCTTTATGAACTCGCACATAGGTTTTAGGCTCGATCTCAGAGGACGAACCTTCAGCTGTGTTTACCTATAGATGAAGAAAAATTAAAAACTTTAGACCAATGATTATTTTAAAATTATAAGGTAATAAAAAAATAAATTATTTTTAAAACACTGCGACCAAGGTCACATAAGTCTACAGTGCAAATATAAACAACTGCGACCCGGGTCAACACTGCGACCAAGGTCGCATAAGCCAACAGTGCAAATATAAACAACTGCGACCCGGGTCGACACTGCGACCAAGGTCGCATAAGCCTACAGTGCAAATATATCGTCAAAGTAGGGAATAAAAACAAAGGATGTTTCATAAACTGCGACCATGGTCGCATTCAACTACAACGCAAAGTCCCAAAAAAAATAAAATTTTAAAACTACGATCTAAGTCACACAGATCTGGAACTATAATTTTAACAACTGCGACCCAGGTCGACATATAGTGTATGAAAAAAAATTTTGGTTAAAAACTATTAGCATGGTCGCATACATCTACATCGTTTTTTTCAAACAACTGTGACCATGGTTAAAATAGAAGGAAATGAAAAAACTTGAAAAAAAATCGAATTTTGTCGCTGTTTTACAAAATTTATAAATTTAAAAATTATTCATGATCTCAAGTTTCACAATCTCTCTCTTATTTGCGACCATGGTCCCAAGTTTTCCAAAAATAAAAGAGACAGAAACGGAAATAAATCTGGAAAAAATTATAACTATTAAAATCCACAAACCCTAAAAAAATTTTGCTTTTGTTTCACCATTACCTTTTTCGGCGGATGATTTCTTTGGCGCCATGTGTAGCAAATATATTTTTATAAAAACGGAACAAATTTCTGAAACAATAGAACTAATCTTTTCAGAATTATCAGGTGAAATTTTAGATCTGTAAATTTTTTTGAAAGGAAATGTTTTATATAAGGCAAAAAGTTGTGAGGGAGGGTATTTTCGTCAAATACAAAGTTGAGGTGACTGAGAGTAAATTAGTCGGGATTTTTCAGGTTTTTGTCCGCCAAAATTTATGAGAAGTTTGTGGCTATTATGTTGCCACGTCCCGCCGGCTGAGGTACAGTAATAAATGGAGGAAATACACACACACACATATTAAGGAAAGAGCCATGCAAGATTCTGGTATGAGGGGAATGACGGTGTTATTGATATATCTATATAAATGGAGGAAGGGGCCGTGCAAGATTCCTGTAGGAGGGGGAAGACCATGAAAATTCAATCAATGAATTTGATTATGGAATGTATGTATTTTAATTATGACAAAAAAAAATTTGGTGTGTCAAAACATATGAACTTGACACTGTGATATATGAATTACTTTTGTATATAATAACTGTTGTGTGCTATGAGAGTACGGTATGTGATCGGTGCATCACTAATTATTGTGTGCCATAAGAGCATGGTATGTGATCGACGCATCACTAATTATTGTGTACCATGAGAGCTTGATATGTGATCAGTGTATCATTAATTATGAGATTGTTAAGATACAAAATTGAATTTGGTAATTTAGACATTTATGTATTAAGAAAGATAAAAAAAGACCGGGTAAGAGGTCAAGAATTAAGAATTTATGAGGTACTGAATTACCTATGCAATTAAGAACTTGATATCCAATATTTGAAACGGTAAGTTGTTTAAGCATACATTCACGTAAGTTAATTGGAGTTTACCTTACTCATTGAGTTGTCAAACTCACTCCTTTATTGTTAACCTTTTTTTAGGCCATGGCAAGGGTAATGGCTCGGCTTGAGGTCTTACAAGAAGCAAGAAAGATCGAATATTATTTTGGTTGAATATTTATATTTCTCTTATGTTAAGTTTTTTTTTTATATAAGTAATGGAAGTACTCGTGTTTTAGGGTATCTATATGAAATTCTAGTTTCACCTTGACTTGGGTTAGATTAGTCATGTAATTATTGTGATACCGAGGGGAGTACTCTCGAGTTAAATAGATAATGTTATTGAGATTGAAGTTTTGAATAGATAAGTAGGCTGATTTTAGCCAAAATTTTGATATATATTGTATCAGGGCAGACTCCTAATTATAAAGGAGATGCAGTTGAAAAATATTGAATTATAGAAACAATTATATAAGATTATGGATTGAATTATGGTAATTCAATGATTAAAAAATGAGGTTGTCACACACCGGACAAAGCGGAACGACACGGCGCCGACGACGTGGCCGCCGTTGACGAGGCTAGTGGCGGCGACGAGTAGCCCAGCAGGTGGGCTACTCTGTTGGCTTGCAGCGATAAGAGGGCAGCTGCTGGCTCACCAGTCGCCGCTGTCGGCGTACCCGGAGGGTGCATTAAAGGAGAGAGGAGGAAAGAGAGGAGAGAGGGATAGAAACTAAAATAAAAAAGAATACATATCGCTCGACCGAGGTTGGCAATCCAGATCGAGCCAAATTTAGAAAAAAATGAAAATTCTCTCGGCTGGGGTTAGCAACCCTGGCCGAGCCAAAAATTCAAAAAAAAAGGGCGACCAGGGTTGGCAACCTTGGTTGAGCAAATACATGGCCAAAAGAATTTGATTACCCGGGCGAATCAAAAATCGCTTCCCGCCAGCGCTAGTGCCACACTGGCGAGCCGACGGCGTGCGTTGACGTGGCATGTTAGAGGTCAATTTCTGAAAATACTTCTTAGAGAGGTCGATTTTTGAAATTATTTTAAAAGGAGGGTTTTTGAAAAATTGCCCTTGAGATTATTGTGCAATGCAATAAATAAGTGTTGGCCCAGAGGCCTTCCACTCTAGTTTTGATGATGATTAACTCATGTAGTTATGCTTACTAATAATCTTGTGATGTTTAGTTTCAGATCATTAACCAAGATATTAGTTAGTGATTGCTTCAACAAAAGAGTTTTGAAGCCTTTCACTGGTGATTCCAGAGCCCGAGCAACAAGATCATACATAGCACTCGTTGGAGTCTAGCTCGATGGATCACGGAGTTTTGGATCGAGTCGGCTTGGAGACAGCGCTCTACAAGAAGACTTCGGTATCCTACTTCAGTTTCTGTTTTAGATCCATGTGTAAAGATTAGAATAGTGTGATATGCTCAAGTTCACAACACACACACGTTTTATGTTTTGGATATTGGTTTTCGGTTTTTGGTTTAACTGATATTGGTTTTCATGGATAGTTAGATCAATACAAGTTTACTTTGTTTAAGTGTATATTAAATATATTCTATATACATGTAAGCTTAATTTCCTAGACAAACTTATGTTGAGATGCCTATTCATGAGGTTTGGTGTTTTGTGTTTTTAACAAAACATATTTTTGAAAATAAAAGACAAAAACAATGATATGTATATGTTTCTTGTATATTGAATTTCTATCCATATGCAATATGCTTCAAAGTGTTTAAGTATCATGTTTTTGTATTTGGATAAGTTTTGGAAAAATCGGATGTTCATTTGAAAAATCAAGTTTGGAAAAATACATGTTTTAGTTTTCAGCAATATTTCCTTAACACAAAAATGGTTCAAAATGTTTGTAATTTGTGTTAAAATTTTTAACACAAGTTTGTATTTCAAGGTATAATGATAAAACTATTTTTGTGGAATTTTAGAGATTTGATGAGAATTTTTAAGCCATTAAAAACTTATGTTTTCTGTCCCATAATATAGCCTGCCAGGCTCTGGCGGTCGACCGGACCGGTCGACCGGACCCAGAGTCGGTCGACCGACGTGCACAAAACGTGCACGCTGGCCTGCCCATTAAGCCGGTCGACCAGCCAGAGAGCCGTTGCTCTCTGGTTCAGGGCCCGGTCGACCGGGCGTCGACTGGTAGCAGCAAACGGTCAAAATTCGACCGTTGGCCGGTCGATCGGTCGGTCGACCGGAAGGTCAAAACTGGCCTTATTTGCTGCCAACGGCTAGTTTTGAAAAGAGGCTTTATATACCTCATTTGAGAGAGGTTTTCTTCAAGAATTTTTTGTGCTAATATTTTTCTACTCTCTAGTGTTTTCACAGCAATCAAAAAGAAGTTTTGGGCTCTAAAGTTTACAATCTATTTGGTGTTTTTCTAGGGTTTTGAAAATCAAAGAAAAGTGATTTTGGGAAAAGTGTTTTGATTCAACTTCTTCATCTTTACCTCTAGTTTTTCCCAAGGATTTTCTTTGAGTATTTATTTTCCATTCCTTTGATTTTCACACACTTGAGCTTCATTCTATCCTATCTATAGGATCTTTGTGTTTGTGAGAAAAAGAGATTGGTTTGTGATCGTTTGATCACAAAGTTGTAAACCCTAATTATTGCTTGGCTTTATGCCTTTTTCTCATAGTGTTGAGGAGGTTGTGCAATTCGGTGTATCCCTCAAGTTGTGAGGTGATCCTTGTGTAGCTTTGTGCTTATCCCTCAAGTTGTGAGGTGATAGTTTTGTTGGCTTGGTGCTTAGCCTCTTGTGAGAGGTTGTGGTTGTAAAGAGAGGAGTTGGGTACTCCTAGTTATTGTATTGCCCCAAATCTTCGGTAGAGATTCCCTGTGTGGGAGTCCTGTGTGGACTAGTGGATTCGAAATCCTTCTGGGTGAAGGCGGGGATGTAGAGCTGGGTGCTCGAACCTCGAAACAAATCTTATTGTTTGCGCTTGATCCATTGACTCTCTCTCTCTCTTATATTTGTGCCTTGCATCATTCATATTGTCATATCCATTATATGCTTGTGTGTTTGTGTGCCTCACTTGTATTTAACCACGAGAGCTTTGGTGGCAGAGGAAGAGGTGGTGTTTTGGTGGCCGAATATTCAACAGGGCGGAAACAATGACAAGGAGCAGGGAAAATGGAGTACTCCCGCGAGTATCGCGCCAAGAGAGGGGAATCCTTGGAAATCATGCAATGAGGAACGAGCAGTTCCATCCGAAGTAACATACTAGTTTTCTTTGTTACCTGCGTTGGAGCTTCTCAAGTAAACTTATGTCAAAGCCCATCAGTCGTTTCATTGAGAACATTTAATTTCCCCTGCAAAATATGCTACTAGCCAGCATCATCATCATCATATAATTTTGTAGACTTGTTGGTCATGCAAATTTGGTCAGTGTTATAAGTTAGGTTTGGGGTGGATGCAAGATATTCCAATAGGAATACAAATATTTGAATTGGTGAGGGGTTCATGACTTGGTGTTACGTTTTTGACACTCTTCAGATGGCAATGAAGAGTATTTGGGATGCTTCCTTGCTTTCAATTGCTATATATTCTTTTCTTTTTATTCCTGATGCTCGTTGTTGCCCTCTTTTTAGGGGCATTATTGTGCTAACGCAATCTGATTTTTAAAAGTAGAGAGAAATTTCTCCCTTTGATTGTTATATTTATATTCATGTTGTTGTTGCTTTTCTCCTCCTCCTTTACCTGATCGTTTTGCATTCATGACGTGTTATTTTTCTTCTATGGGTTAAATTGAATAGGTGAAAAATAGAGAGTAGTATAGACTTTTCATTTATGTGTAGATTGTAATTCAGAAAATTATCAAAATCGATTAAATGGAGGTTTTCTTTTGTGACTTATGTAGAAACTTTGTTCATATCCGTCTTATTCGGAGAGAGAGCAGTTTAGACTTCCTCTTTTCTTCATCTCTCAGCTCTTTCATCTTTCTTCATCTTTTTTTCTTACTCTTCTTCTTCCTCATCGATTGGTCAATTTCCACCCACAGTAGCAGCATAATAATTTAGGGTGGTATAGGAGAAAAAAAAAAAAAAAAAGGGCAAGCAGAATTTCCAAATCTAAGCCAGGCCTTAATTCTCTTTCTTCTGTTCCTATTTTTCGTAAATATAAATAAGAATCAATGATGTTGATGATGGGAATCGTTCAAGCAACAGCAACCGCTCTCGCGTCGTCGTCGTCTTCCTCCTCCGGCGGCCTCCGCTCCCTCCCTTTGTCGTTCGCAAGGCGAGGAGGAGGAGGTGGAGCCAGAGGGCCATGCTCTCGCCGCCTCACGCCTGCGCTTCCTTCCGCCGGCGGCGGCGACGGAGACGACGTGTCCACCCCCACCCTGGCTCTTCGTCGGCCTCGGCAATCCGGGCAAGATTTACCAGGGAACTCGCCACAATGTAAGCGTGCAATCTCTTGCCCAAACAAATTTCAATTTAATGAAGTTGATCTTCCCATGAAAAAGAAGAGATTTTTAGGGCATTGTTTTGCTCGAGGAACTAGGTCAGCTACTCAGTCTGTGGGAGTATATCCTATATGCCTCTAGTTGCCAAACGTATAGATTTTGTTAATTTTAGCTAAATTTTGGGCGAAAAACAGATTTTTTTTTTTATCAAGAAAAACTGTAAATAGAAAAGATTTTTTGCTTGGGAGCAATTTTCTTTTCACTTATTTGGTCAATAGAATTAGTTATTAAATAAAATGGAACAAGGTGAGAGCAAAAATGGGGGAAGAAGAGGCTGAAGATGTAGGCGAACTTGTAAGCCTTTGGTTCTTCAAGGCAGGTTAATCCCCACATTCTTCAAAAGTAAGATTGGATTAGAAGTTCTTGCTCTGTCCCTTTCATGGCACATAAGTGTTTGATGTGCTTTGAATGTGGAGGGAAAAGTTGAGTTTCCTTCTCATTTGATTTTGGTTTTAGTCCTACATTGGATAGGAGATGGGAGATTGAGTAGTATATATACTAACTCCTTCCATACCTATTGCTATGAATAGTTGGGCCATGCCACACTCCCACGCGCACGCGCACGCGCTGAACCGGGCCGGGTTCGGGAAGCGCGCGCCCACAACCAGCGGACACGAATGCACTTCGATTTAGGGGTTCTTGAACCTAGAAATTTTTGATTGTTCTCCATGGATCCGTTCAAAGTGGATCGGATCTGCATGATTTCGGAGCTGTTGCAACAGCTTGAACGTGCACGATCCTCGCGGAAGCTGTTACACTACAGAATGTTCGAATGCTATAAATACTAGCCTATTTCGTCCATCTTTATTACACAAAACAACTACATCCAAACAGATTCTTTCTCCCTCATATTTCTCACATCAAAACTCTGTCAAAATTTGCTGATTATTGAAGCTGTTCTTTTCGTTCCGGGTAACAAATCTCCGTCTGAACAGAGGCCTAGCTCATTATCCTGAGCTGGGTGCTGGTGAACTACCGGAGGAGTTTTTACTGCTAGGAGAGAAGGTCGCTTCAAAGTCCGGATGAGCGACCAACCATCTTTCTTCTAGGGAGTGTTTCTGCACGACTACGTCACCCTAGGCCAGCAAATATATATTAGTTGTATGCTTAGGTCAAGTATTTACTTTCATTAAAAGATTTATGATTAATTTGTTGCATGTTTAAATTTAGAAAATACTGTTATATATCCTACAATCTAGAAGAAAAAGATTATTGTTTAATAATATTTCATGCAATAAATCCTTTAATGCAATACTTGTTCATGCAATATAATCATTTACATGTTTCATTCTATTAGAGTTGTTCTTGCAATAAAAATCATTTAATTCTTGCCAAAATTTTCAAAAGCAAATTATTGAAATCTATTTTCACAAAAACTAGATTTTCAAGATCTAAATCTACTACAAGTTCTTATCAAATTTGTTAAAGCATCTTGTTTTCAAATTTTATTATTCTTAAAGATTTCATTAAATCACTTTATTACAAGGTTTATAAAATTATAAAAAATTTATTTATAAGATCTTTCTAAAATAGTTAGATCTTATCTTAACATATTATTGTAAACTCTTATCCTTCCTTCAACCTGATTTAATATTTGTCTCTTACATGCTAGATAATTTAATAGTTAGCTAGAAAGATTTCATGCAACATGTTCTTGTCTAAAGTTATCATTTTGCAAGCATAGTTATTTATTTTTGCATAGTAATAATTAGTGTGTTGTTAGTTTTACTGATATTCTACGAATAACTAATTAAGATATTAGTTTAATTATTTCTTACTAACTAGCAATTAGGTAGTCTGCAAAGTAGCTACTTTAATGCTTTGATAGGAATAAATTTCACATTAAACTGATTAACCTCTGCAACTTAGTATTGCTTGATACAAATTATATCTTGCTAGAATCATTTGACATATAATTAAAGGACTACTATACGTATTTATTCTGTAAACCCAAATTTAAAAGCTGCCAACATAAACTACATTCTGACATTTTCAAATAATTTTGAAATACATAATTTAGGTAGCAATATCCCGTCACTATGACCAGCCTGATCATTATAAGTGTTAAACCGGAGAAATTCTCCGGCACATACTTTAATTTAAAACTCCTCCTACAACTCCTTCCTCCTACATCTATTTGAAACCTGAGAAAATTGACTATCATTGTCTTCATAGGATTCTTAGTGCACTCTCTGATAGTCTATATAACATTTATTATGAATATAAAAGTGCTTAAGAACTATGGATAACTCTCGAGGATAAATATGACCTCGATGATGCTAGAATCGAAAGATTCACCTCCTCCTTCAATAAATTCATGACTGATAGTAAACCAATCATGATTAACTTCATCAATTTCAGGATTATATCCGACACCTTCAATCGAAAGGAAATCAATTCTTGACGATTACAAGGTGTC
>JAVJIF010022800.1:0-52469 GCA_038442645.1 Agave tequilana
ATTGGCTTCTAGTTTCTTGTAAGCCTTCTTTATAAATTTTTTGCTACTTCTGTTATTAATACACTTATGTCTGAGGCTCTTCCTGAAATTTTTGTTTATGGTTCCTTGCTCTTGCCCGTGCTCCCAGTAAAGACGAATATGCTTAGGTTTCATCCATGTATTAGTTCCTTTTACACTACAGAATTTATGGCTTTTGCATGGAAGGAATATGGTATCGATTTTCTTAATGAGGATACTGGAAGGTAACTATCTGCTTATATCATGACATAAAACATCTCAAGTTAAAAGAAGAGAGATTCCAACTAGGGGACATGTTATATGTCATGACCAAGGAAATTTATTTATTGATGACTTTGTATTGATGTATTATTTGTATGTTTTTTTGTAAATTGTAAATTTATATTTTACCTCTGTTTTGCAGGATATTACAAAATCTGTTGCACCTGAGATGAGTGAGTCCTTGAAAAGCCGACGAGATATGTTTTCTGGTCTTACTGAAGCGAGAAATTTTTTCTGTAAGTGACGGATATAACATTTTCTTTGCAGCCGAAGATCTTAGTAGATTAATTTCTCTGAATGTATGAGTACATCTTCATGATGCAAGCTTAATAAAAAATTTCTTGCTCCATTTGTATTCAAGAAAAGTATGGCCCCTTCTTAAGCTGCTGACAGTCTCCATATTGGATTTATTCCTAACCGGTCCAAAACACTGATGTGTGTCATTATAGTTAAATCTATGCCTTGTATCCAGTTTATCAAGCTTGCAAATTCCTTGGCAAAGACTTAAAGAAGGCCATGTTCATTTATTGGTTATAGCATGATTTATGTTCAATATATATGGTTGTTGCAGTCAGGATATTAGGTTCATTAAAGGTACTTCAGATTTTCCTGACAAGTCTGTATAAATTAAACAAGCGGTGTGAAATACAATTCACTGCAAGCATACCTTGAGAATTCTTGCACTTTGCAGGTCTTATTGATCAGATTATACACTCAAGCGAGAATGTGGACATAGTAGAGTTACTCAAGCACCTCCATCCCAAGGCAGGCATGGATGATTGTTTTTCTCTTTTTTTAATTCTTTTGGTCTTCCTTCTTTCCTTTTGTTTTCCCCCTATTTTATTATTATCATTATTATTACTATTATTTTCTTTATTTTGATTTGGGCTTCTACCGCCTAAATTTCTGTTGTACAATTTTGGTTCATTTTCTTTCAGGTAATGTTAATAATACCTTTGTTGAAGGGACCAACCCTGCCTCATGTTTCCCTCGCTATGTATTGGCTGTGAAGCTGTTTGCTATAGTTACATGTGGAGTGAGGTTTGGATTGATGCACTTCTGTATGCTAAATTTCTATTGCTATGCCAATTCTAATTGATTCTGGATTAAAAAAAACGTCATTTGCTGACCATATTTTAAGCTTTCGCCGCTGATATATTTGCATCAAAGTTTAAAGATGATTTACTAAACCAGAATGCTGGGTTGCAGTTGAGAAATAAGGTAATGGTGGCCATTTTTCCATAACTTGTTCCAATTTAACCTATGGATTATTGTGATCTGTACATTTGTTCATATGCTCCCACTTTTGTAGTTCTGAAAATGAAGTGCTTTAAGTGAATGAACACTCCTTGGGAATTTTGCACCTACTCAAGTGTAGAACTAAGGTTGACATGCTGCAAAAAATTGAGCCAATTTTAATTTTAGCTTTCAGGATTTTCAGTCCTGCTCCATTGTGAACCATATTTCAGTGGAATTGATGGACTATATGATGATTTTCTTTTGTCACAAATAAAAGGTGACCTTAAAAAACAGAAATATGCAAAATTCAGCTGAAACTTAAACCTTAATTATTAGCAGGCTAGAGAACATATGGACACACTTGTATTCTGTTCATGTGTAGATGCAATGTGCATGTGTAAACTGCAGTGATTGCCATGAGTCCGATAAAATTCTTTCTTTGTTGAAAGGCCAATACTGAACACTAGCGGTATTGTGGTACTTCCATTACTTTTTTAGTTTTTTGTCACTAGATACCCCAACTTCGGAGTGTCCCAGATATCGGGAAAACATGAAATCTTGTAGTGTCCAGGTAATGATGGCCCCTATATGATACTTGATGACATTGACCTAATTCAAGATAGTATGGTCCAAAACTTCACCGGTGTTTTATTGTGACTGAATTGATATGCTCCAATACCAATTGTTGCGTGGATGATCCGAGGCCATACTTACTATGATACTAATAGTTGAGATACGAAATCCCCACCGACGACCTCAAACACGCCATGAGATTGATTACCTCGAGCACACAAGATGAATATTAAAAGATATAAGAAGAAGAACACAATTTACCGTGATTCGGCTCAAACTTGGCCTACGTCCACGGAGAGAGAATTTGAGAGAGTTTTATTAATAAACATGATGCAAAGAGATCTAACTTTCCTCTTGATGACACAAGAGTATTCACGTTCCTCTTGAATTTACGCCTAGATTACAAGAGTATACCTTCTCTCTATGCACTTTCACCTTGCTCCTCTTTTTGGCTTTTTAGGGTCTTCTTTGTTTTTTAGGGCTTTACATTATTGTTCACCACAACTTTCTTTTGTCTTCTGCTCCACTTAAATCCTAGGTTATAATCATTTATTTATAAGATTTTACATTATAATTCTTATTTGAATTATGAGATGATCTTGGCCATTTGATTCTTGAAGAATCTTGATCAATCTTATTAGAAGTTGATCTCCTTGATCTAGAAGGATTCTAAACCCTTTAATCTTTAAAAAACAAATCTTCATTGAATAGGATTTGAATCCTATTCATATTTCTCAAAAGGAAACTGGTAATCGCCTAAAAGGAAACTGCTTCACCTTAATTTGTTTCTTCTGATTCAAGCCATTGTCTCTCCAACTCAATTGAATTTTTTGGACCATCATCTCCTCTTGAAAAACAAGACAAAATCCTAATAATCTCCACCTTGACTTACTTTTCAAGCCTTTAGCAAAATAACTTGAGATTTTAGATTACTACTTTAATTCTTTCCTTAGTTGTAACCATGTCGTGAAGTTTTTAACTTGCCCCCTCTACCCGGGGCCTTTGACGGATTCACCGCCATGCCTTGGGTCATTTTGAACTTTACCTGAATGCACACTTTTTATAGTCGTCCTGTAACTCTTAAACTCGTTGCAGTTTTCCTTGAAGCTCCACATCGAAGTGAGTTCCCTTCAAGCTTTTCATTGAAACTCTTTGATCTACTTTTTTTCTCTTAGCTTGCATTGTATCACCGCCACCACCAGCAAATTTCACTTTGTGACGCCTTCTCGGCCATTAGGCCCTACCGGTCTTGAGATAATTCACCTCTAATTCTGTAATAGTCTTACCAACTTTACATGAACATTGTCAAGGACTTGTCGTGCCATGGTTTTTCATCGATCACTTCTAATCCTGCCATGATTTTACCAACTTTACACAAATATTTTCAAGGACTTGCCGTGTCATGATCTTCTACCGATCACTTGGTCATGGTCCACCTTTCATCGATATTTAATCTTGAGACTCACCGTCTTCACTTACTTGCAATAGTCTTATCGGGCCTTCCGCTACACAATGCCATGGTCTTCCTTCCATCAATCAGAGTTATCATCTACCACTGCATTGATATTTTTCAGATCTATTGCCCTGCTATTGATGATCTTCAAACTCGATAGATCCACCAATCCTACAAACATCGTATCACGACTAGCCCGTCGTAACTTTGACCGAGATCTCGTTAATTCTTTTAACCTATCTATACAGAACCTACATAAGGCATTGGAATCTCCTCGATTTGCACCCACCATTGCATTCAAAATGCTGAAAAACATAGGGTTCAATACCTTGATCATCTAAATTCGACTACGATTGCACTATCTTCCTTTCGATCAATCTCGTTCGTTGATCGTCTTCATCACACTCCGCTGTTTTTCCTTTGACTTGTTGTCATAGTGAACCTCCATGTAATACCTTGTGCGATGCCTCTATGAGCTCATCGATCCCGTCTTGCCATTCGTCATTGGCGCCTCCGCGTTCAGATCTGAGCATCATTGAGCCTTGCAACTCCACATTGATTATATACTCTAAAAAAAATCAATCTTTATCTTAGAGCAAATCTGAACTTTCTTGTTGTTTTCTTCGTCTGATACCTCCACCGAACGCTATCGACTCGAAATCTTCTGCTTCATCTGGAGCATTTGAGTCTTGAACGAACACCATCAGCTCTGTACCATTTGTTGTGACTGAATTTATATGCTCTGATACCAATTGTTGTGTGCATGATCTGGGATACCATACTTACTATGATACTAATAGATAGGAGATACGAGATCCCCACCGACGACCTTAAGCACGCCATTAGATCGATTACCTTAAGCACACAAGATGAATATTAAAAATTACAAGAAGAAGAATACAATTTAACATGGTTCGGCCCAAAGTTGGCCTACGTCCACAGGGAGAGAACTTGAGTGAGTTTTATTAATAAACTTGATACAAAGAGAGCTAACCTTCCTCTTGATGACACAAGAGTATTCACCTTCCTCTTGAATCTTCAGCTAGATTACAAGAGTATACCTTCTCTCTATGCATCTTCACTTACTCCTCTTTTTTTTGTTTTTAGGGCCTTTTTGGTTTTAGAGCATTATAATATTGTTTACCACAATTTTATTTTACTCTTTTGCTTCACCTAAATCCTAAGTTACAATCTTTTATTTATAGGATTTTACAATACATCTCCTATTTGGACTATGAGATGATCTTGGCCATTAGATGCCTGAAGAATCTTGATCAATCTTATTAGGAGTTGATCTCCTTGATCTAGAAGGATTCTAAAACTCTTTAATCTATAGAAACAAATCTTTATTGAATAGGATTTTAATCCTATTCATACTCCTACTGAAAAGAAAACCAGCAATCTCCTAAAAAGGAAACTGGTTCACCTTAATTTGCTTCTTCTGCTTCAAGCCATTGTCTTCTCCAACTCAATTGGATTTTCTTATACCATCATCTCCTCTTGAAAAACAAGGCAAAATCCTAACAATCTCTATCTTGACTTACTTTTCAAGCCTTTAGCAAAACAACTTGAGATTTTAGATTACTATCTAAATTCTTTTTTTGGTTATAACCATATCGTGAAGCTTTTAACCTTGCCCCTCCCCGGGGCCTTTGGCGGATCACCGCCATGCCTTGGGTCATCTTGAACCTCGCCTGAATGCACCCTTTCTATAGTCGTCCTGCAACTCTTAAACTCGTTGCAATTTTCCTTGAAGCTCCACCTCGAAGTGAGCTCCCTTCAAGCTTTTCATTGAAACTCTTTGATCTACTTTCTTTCCCTTAGCTTGCATTGCATCACCGCCACCACCAGCAAATTTCGCTTTGTGACGCCTTCTCGACCATTAGGCCCTGCTGGTCTTGAGGCAATTCACCTCTAATTTTGTCATGATCTTACCAACTTTATACAATATTGTCAAGGACTTGTCGTGCCATGGTCTTCCACCGATCACTTGGTGATGGTCCACCTTCCCTCGATATTTTAAGCTTGAGACTTACCGTCTTCACTTAACTGCCATAGTCTTATCGGACCTTCCCGCCACACACTGTCATGGTCTTCCTTCTATCAATTAGAGCTGTTATCCACCACTGCATTAATTTTTGTCAGATCTATTGTCCTGCTATTGATGATCTTCAAACTTGATAGATCCACCAATGCCTGTAATAATCTCATCGTATCATGACTAGCCCGTCGTAATTTTGACCGTGATCTCCGTTGATTTCTTTAACCGATCTATATTGAACCTTCATAAGACATTGGAATCTCCTCGATTGTACCCACCATTGCATTCAGAACATTGAAAAACATAGGGTTTGACACCTTGATCATCTGAATTCGACTACGATTGTACGATCTACCTTCCGATCAATCTCGTTCGATGATCGTCTTCATTACACTCCGTTGTTTTTCTTTGACTTGCTGCCGTAGTGAGCCTCCATGTGATGCCTTGTGCGATACCTTCATAAGTTCGTCGAGCCCATCTTGTCATCCGCCATCGGCATCTTCGTGTTCAGATCTGAGCATCATTGAGCATTGACGACTCCACATTGATCAATATACTCCAAAAATCATCGATCTTTACCCTAGAATAAATCTGAACTTTTTTGTTGTCTTTTTGTCTTGATGCCTCCGCCGAACTCTATCGACTTGACATCTTCTGCTTCATCTAGAGCACTCTAGTCTTGAACGAACACTATCAACTCTGATACCATTTGTTGTGACTGAATTGATATACTCTAATACCAATTGTTGTGTGCATGACCGGCATACCATACTTACTATGATACCAATAGTTAGGAGATACGAGATCCCCACCGACGACCTCAAACACGCCATTAGATCGATTATCTTGAGCACACAAAATGAATATTAAAAGATACAAGAAGAAGAACACAATTTAACGTGGTTCAGCTCAAATTTGGCCTACATGCGGGGAAAGAACTTAAGAGAGCTTTATTAATAAACTTGATACAAAGAGATCTAATCTTTCACTTGATGACATAAGAGTATTCACTTTCTTCTTAAATTTACGCCTAGATTACAAGAGTATACCTTCTCTCTATGCACCTTCACCTATCTTCTCTCTTTCTTTACTTTTAGGGCCTTCTTGGCTCTTTAGGGCATTACATTATTGTTCACCATAACTATTTTTTATTCTTCTGCTCCACCTAAATTCTACGTTATAATCTTTTATTTATAGGATTTTACAATACAACTCCTATTTGGACTATGAGATGATCTTGGCGATTGGATGCCTGAAGAATATTGATCAATTTTATTAGCAGTTGATCTCCTTGATCTAGAAGGATTCTAAAGCCTTTAATCTTTAGAAACAAATCTTCATTGAATAGGATTTTAATCCTATTCATACTCCTCCTGAAATAAACTGACAATCGCCTAAAAAGGAAACTGCTTCACCTTAATTTGCTTCTTGTGCTTCAAGGTATTGTCTTCTCCAACTCAATTGAATTTTCTTGGATCACCTTCTCCTCTTGAAAAACAAGACAAAATCCTAACATGTTTTTTATACCCTGGATAAATGTTGTCAATCAAAACTAAGGTTTGTTGTGGCACAAATAATATAACTCAAGACTGCTGCATGTGAATATTAAGCAACTGAGCTAACCCTTCATGAATTGTTGTTGAGACTGCCTAACTTACATTCCGAGAAGAGTAAAATGGCAATTAGGAAGATACTATCTTATTGGTTAAATATGTCAAGTGCATGCAACATGAGAGCATGTTCCGGAATTGGCAAGTCTCAGAGATTAGAGACTATATGAAGATAATAAGGCTTAATATTTTGAGGAAAATCTACTAAAGTGAACCTATACTCGAAAGCCCTACTATGGCCTGTTCTGAAAATAATAATATGAATAAGTAAATAAATAAATGAATAAGTATACATTTCAAAGTTAAAGCTCAGGTTTAATATCTCCTTGCTCTGATCTAGATTCTTCAATGCCTCTTTCTTGGTCTGGCATGTATAGTCATTTACATTGAAAGTAAATAATGAAACAGCTGTTTAATCACGCAGGTACTAGCACCGGGGGACTAAAGATGCCCTTGACATTCTCAGAGACTATCTCGGAAGGGAACCATCAATTCGCTTGTTTATACAGAGTAAAACCAGAAACAGTTTGTGAATACTCTCACTTGGTGGAATGGCAGCGAAGATTTAAAACCAGAAAAGAGGTGGTCAGATGAGAAAAGAGCAACTCCGTTGTCGCTGCAGGCAGAGGACAGAGCATGCTGTATCTTGGTTAGATATATCAACACTTTCTGGTTCTTTTAGTTGGCAAATGAGAGCTGATACACAAACAGTGAGACCTGACCTTTTTTTGGCTATGGTGGCATCTTCTTGATCTGTTATGCAAAATTTTGGATTGCACTAAAAGTTTTCACAAAGTCTTCTTGCGCAGTCCTTATCTAAACTAAAGCAGTGAGATTTCAAAAGCCTTGTTTCTGAGAATGGAGGAAGTTAGGATTTTATTTTTCTGAACATGTCTCCTTTTGATGTATAACACGACTTTTTTACATTTTTCCTCCTTCGCTTCTGAAGTGATCATGAGCTAAAAGATTTCTAGAACCAATCTTGAATACAGTTGTCCGGTGCCGCTAAATTTTGGATTGTGCTAAAAGTCTGAAGTGAAACTGTTTATTGACTTCTGTTGTGAGCAGATGCAATTTTTAGGGTATTCCTGCCTGTATGAAGCTTAATCTCAAAATGTCTTGGCAGTTGAATAGTTTCTACTGGCTGTTAATTCACTGACCACTCCTTTTTTCACCTTTATGTATGATTGATGACGAGACGAGCTTTCTTTACACATCTGCTATCCTATCAAAACTTTCTGTACACAGCTTCCAGATGTGCCTGATTGATTGAACTTGATATTTTGAGCATCCATTGCACATCTTACGCCCTGTTCTTGATAGAGGTTTAGAAAAACGAGGCTTTATTCAACCTGACGCTAGAGATTCCTTTGAGCAGTACTCTGCTTGGTTTATTGTTGATTTATCTCTCAACTGAAGCCTATTTGATGTGATTGTTGGTATATCTTTACTTTTAATTGTCTAACTCCTCACTTTATTTCCCCTAGCTGTTATTGGAATATCAAATAAAAATATCTTTTATGGCATTAATTTTGAAAGTAGAAGAGACACCATAAGGTGAAGAAATGAAGATCTATTCTTCACTTAAAATTTTAGATTATAATATATTAGTCCGTAGACTAGTATACAATAATTGGTATCAAAGCCAATTCAATTTTTTTCATTTCCTCTTCTCTTCATGGCCTCCACCAACAATCTCATCAATCCACAAGTTCCCAAGTTATTAAAAGATAACTATGAGAGTTGGTCAATTCAGATGAAAGCTCTATCTGGTTCTCAAGAGTTGTGAGAGCTAATCTTTGATGGGTTCAAAGAACCCACACCGGAAATAGAAGCCGCCTACACCGCCAAAGAGAAGAAGGCTCTTAGAGTAAAGAAAGAAGGATAGTAAGGCTCGTTTTCTACTCTATCAAGGGTTGGACGAGTCTACCTTCAAGAGAGTTGCCGAAGCAACGACGAGTAAGGAAGCATGGGAAATCCTTGCTACCATCTATAAAGGAGTCAAGCGGGTGAAGTGAATTCGCCTCCAAACATTGAGGGGCAATCTTGAAGTTGCTCAAATGAAAGATGAAGAAAAAATCTCCGATTAATATTCACGATTACTTCTAATTGTGAATAAAATGAGGAGAAATGGAGAGAAGATGAAGGACATCCGAGTAATGGAGAAATTCCTCCGATCCCTCACATCAAAATTTGAGCACGTGGTGGTGACAATTGAGGAGTCCAAGAATTTGGAGGAGATCTCAATAGAGGAGCTTTTGGGATCTCTCCAAGTTCATGAGAAACGCATGCAAAAGAAGACTGATTCCATAATTTTGGAACAAGCATTAGAGTCAAAGCTGACTCTAAATGATCGAGGCTCACATAGTAGAGGTCGTGGTCGTGGTAGAGGTAGGGAACGTGGTCCCAACAACGAACCACTCAAAATCAAGTGGAGTTTCAAAACTTCAGAGGTCGAGGACGAAGTAATTGGGGAAGACTTATATCTGGACGTGGAAACAACAAGAGCATCCAATGTTACAACTGTCAAAAATTTGGACACTATGCTTCGGATTGCTGGCACAGAACTGAAGATCTTACCAATCTCGCCGAAGCAACAAATGATGTGGGTAATAACTCTACTCTTCTTCTTACTCATGATGATTCAAGTGTTCAGATTGATGTTTGGTACCTTGACTCAGGTGCTAGCAATCACATGTGCGGGAAGAAAGAACTTTTCATGGAATTCACAGAAGGAGTTCATGCAAGTATGAGCTTGGGAGATTCTTCAAAACTCTCCGTTGAAGGCAAAGGGAAGATCAAAATCTACCAAAAAGATGGTAAGTGATTGATATACAATTTTGAATATTTTACCACATCATTCACATGCATATTGTCAATAAAAATATGATTTTTAATCATCTTCTCTCTATTTTTGCAGGTCCACATCTGAAATGAGAAAAGGCCCAAAATCTCTTTAATTAGCAATAATTAAAGGGAATTATTCAAAGCCCAAAAGAGAGCCCAAAGTTTGAGCCCAGGATCTGGAGAATTCTACGCGCCAGCTCAGACTTCCAGAAGGTCCACGTGGCTAACAACACCTAACAAACATTTAACAGAAAGATCAGCTTGAACGGCCCAGATTGTGCCGCAATTTCTGGGATTTTGCCGCATATTTGCGGCAGTTGTGAGGTTGTTGGAGCCCGGGATTCTCTCCAACAACCTGGGTTCTAGATCCTTCTCTCTGAGGCTATAAATACCAGGGCCTGCACGCACATTAGAGAAAAGGAGGAGGAGAGATGAGAGATTAGAGATTAGATGCTTGTATTTTGTAGGATTTCTCTCTAGGATTTTTATAGTGCTCTAGATCTTCTTCCTCCCTAGAAATTCTGTAAAGAGAGAGTTTGTAAGAGAGAGAAAGCTTGTGTATACCAAGGTGTGACAACTTGTGAAGCAAGGATTGATCCATTCTCTTCTCTCTTCTCTTGCATTTTCTAGTTTACTTGCTTTCTTTAATTCTAGCTTTACTCTACTTGCACTTTAATTCATGCTTGCTTTTCTTTTCTTATGGCTAGTAGCTAACTTTTCTAACATGAACTAGCTAACCACTAACCTTGCTAACTACTAACTCATGGGTGATTGCTATCTTTAATCTTGCAAGTTGTATGGTCTTCTCTTCTCCAATGGGTTACTTTCATTGCTTGGCAAGTTCTTGTTGTAATTCCATATGATTCATGTGTGCCTCATTTAGAGCCTTGTCTTTAGAACAAGTGCCTTGATGGAACATGGAGATGGATCACCAAACATATACTATTTGTTGTACAACTTCTTTACTTCAATTAATGAATGTTGTATCTTCTTCCTTAGCATCCCTTGAGTGTCGCTCTTTTGATTCCATTATTGAAAGTCTATCTTGTAGGCCAATGACATCTATGAGTCTACAAGACAAGTCCAAGAGTGATCACCCGTCATTCAAGTGGGAAAGTAATTAGACCAACACGCAAGACAAATCTTTACCGATGAATCACATGAGGCACGCATTCACCATCACGGAGTTTAGTAAGTTTTTAGAAAGATAGTAAGGTTAGCTAGTCATGGTTTTCTCCATCTTCAAATCTTTTACAAGTTTTCTTTTCTTTTTAGTTTTATTTCCAAAGCCAATCTTGTTTTGATTTCTTTTCATTTTCCATCATGAACATATCCACCGATTCTTTCATTTCTTTTTTCATGTTTTATTCATTCTTTTAAGACAAAGAAGAATCTTCGTTTTCTTTCTTCACTACGAACCGTAACGCTTCCATCGCAAGCTCTCCCTGAGAATCGACTCGGTATAGCCCATGCTATAACGGAGATTGGAAAGGATACATTAATCATTTGAAATACATTTGTGGAGTGATCAAAGCACTTGAGGTTGACTCTAAACCTTCCCTCTTTCATTTAATATCTGTACAAATACTTCACACAAAATCACACTATCTTTCCCAATCAATCAAATTTTTGGCGCCGTTGCCGGGGAGAGCAACGGTTTTTGTTTTAAAGTGAGAAATTAAACGAATCTTCTTCTCTGTTGCAGGTTACAGGTGAAGAAAACAGGAAAATTTGCATTGCAGAAACATATAAGTGGCTCTGGGCCTCTGCTCTCGAAAGCAGAGACCAGTTGCCCTCTGAATTGCCGCAGAATCTGGGCCAAAGCCGCAGATCTGCGGCAAGGAAGAGTGAACTACTGACAAGTTTTCTGCAGGGTTGCTTGCTCTGCTAAATACAGCTTCTGCAGTACTTAAATTCTTGTATGCTTCACCATACTCCTGCTAATAATCAACAGTAAAAAATTGGTTGCAAAGTTAAAAATTGATTAGACATTTGCATTCTAGGCACTTGTCTTTTCAATTCATTTACTTTTACTGTTGAAGAGTGCTGGAGGCAAGGTACGTGCGCATTGCATATTGACTAGGACTCACTCTTTGTTTGATTTAAAACGCTTTGAGTGAACCTTGTTTGTTTATATCGTACACTTGCACAAAATCGATTCTAAGGGCATCACCCATAAATAAGATAAGGTGGGGATTTTATCACCCTTTCCTTAGCCCGAAAATCACAATCCCAGCACTCACAATCCCAAGCTTATAATAAAATTTGATAGACGTTGGACCTAGGGACATCCAGACTCACTTAGGAGATTATCCTAAGGGGGAAAAGTGTCGGGAATTGACTTTTGCAAAATCAGTGTTTAGAAAGGGATTGAGGGCCGAAAGCCCGAAGGTTGGTGGTTACTTAATTAAGGAACGTCTTTGACGGAAAACATCCCAACAACCTTGCCCTTACCTGGCTGATTAGCTTGTAGTCAAAGTCTACACTAAACCTCCTGTGGACGATCTAATCAGTTAGGAGTCGTCTAGGTCCAGGAATCCTAGATAGCTTGGATTGATTTTTCCTTTTATTGTTTGTTATTTTATTTTTCTTTTTCGCTGGTGTGATCGGTGCACGTTGTTTGTGACTGTATATGCAAGAGTGGTTCCGTGATCCTAATTCTGCAAGACTTATTAGACTTTCTGCACTTACACAACCACTTGACACAATGGAAAACAACGTCTCACTTCAAGATCGATTCTACCCGATTCGCACCTCCCTTCCATCATGCATTCTTCTCCCCGAACCCAATGGAAATCACTTTGAGCTGAAACCGCAATTCATTAATACACTTCCCCGATTTCATGGTCTAGAGTCTGAGGACGCGTACCTCTTTATTCGTGAGTTTGAAGAGGTATGCCAAATGATGAGAATTTCTCAACTGACCTAGGATGCTGTTAGGTTAAGGTTCATACCGTTTGCACTTAAGGATTTAGCTAAGAAGTGGCTTTACAATCTTCCCGTCAGTTCCATATCTTCTTGGGATGATTTTGTTAAGGTCTTTCTTAAGAAATTCTATCATATTCACAAAACAGCCCTCATGCGGAAGAATTTCATGCAATTCAAGCAGGAACCAAATGAACCTTTCTGGAAGTATCTTGAGCGTTTCAAAGACCTTCTAGCCCTGTGTCCTCATCACGGCATAGAGAAATGGCGTTTATGCCAGATTATCTATGACGGTCTAGATTACCAAACGAAAACCCTTTTTGAATCCATGTGTCAAGGGGAATTTTTGAAGAAAGATGAACATCAGGGGTGGGATCTCTTTGAAACCTTAGCTGAGAAAACCATTTAGTGGGAGTCATGCCCTGATAAACCCACTCCCACCACTTCCAGAACTGGTATGCACTCCATAGAATCCTCTATAGTCGCAGAAGCCAAGATCACACAATTGATGAAGAGGATAGAACTGCTTGAGTCTAGGGGAAATTCTGTTGTAAATCAGGTCAACCCATTGCCTGTGATTAAACCGGGTTGCACCTACTGTCATGACCTTAACCATGTCTTTGAGGAGTGTCCTTTGTATCAGCCCCAATCATATCAGGAGAACTTGAATGCAGCATTTACCAGACCCCCATACTCCAACACTTACAATTCAGGATGGCAGAACCATCCAAATTTCTCGTGGAGTCAGTCTGGTCCTGAGCATCATAGGCCACCATTTCCACATCCTTATAATGCTCAGTCTCACCCATCCAGTTTCAATCGTAATGCACCGAATTTTCATCCATCTCAAGGTCCACCATAATCCCAATCTTTTCAAAGTCCACCACACTACCAATCACAATTTCATTCTCCATATTATCAACATCCACCCCAGAATGATTCAGAAATATCAGAGTTGAGAAAAATGTTAGAAACCTTTACAAAAAACTATCAACAGGATATGAATAGAGTTCAGGTCCAAATTGGGCAATTGGCTAATTCAGTAAATGAGAGACAAAAAGGAATGTTACCAAGCCAGCCATTGCCAAATCCCAAACATGAAGACACGGGCCCAAGTCATTGTCATGCTATTCATACCCTGAAATCTGGAAAACAAGTAGACAATAAGGTTTCTAGTCAATCATCCCATCCAGTACCAAAACCAACACCTCCTGTCCCAATACAACCAGCTTCTGACAAACCATCTTCTAGTACAGAGCCATCCACTTCAAAAGCTAAGGGTAAAGAAAAGGTAGATGAGCAACCTTATAAGCCTAGTATACCATTTCCAAATAGGCTTATAAATAACAAGACAAATGCTCATATGGAGAAAATAAAAGAAATGTTCAACAAGGTCCAAATCAATGTCCCTCTTCTTGATGCCATACAACAAGTGCCATCATATGCCAAATTCTTGAAGGAAATGTGCACCAAGAAGAGGAAAACACAAGTCCCTAAGAAAGTCTTCCTAGCATCAACCATCAGCGAGTTGCTCACTGGTCCAACTCCTGTAAAATACAAAGACCCAGGGAGCCCCACCATTTCATGCATCATAGGACAGACTACCATCAATAGGGCACTACTTGATTTAGGGGCCAGCATCAATCTCCTACCTTTTTCTGTGTACCAACAATTAGGGTTAGGCGATCTTCTCTCTACCCAAATGACCATACAATTGGCTGATCGCTCTGTCACTAGACCCCAGGGGGAAATTCACGATGTCCTTGTCAAAGTTGGGGAATTCATTTATCCTGTTGACTTTGTAGTCCTTGAAACAAAACCTGTGTCAAATTCCAATCAAAGGGCTCAAATTCCTGTCATTTTGGGACGACCATTCCTGGCTACTGCAAATGCCATCATTAATTGTCGGAATGGATCAATGAGGTTAACCTTTGGTAACATGACTCATGAACACAATGTCTTCCACACACAACCTCGTAAAACAAAAGATCAAACATTTGAGGTTAGTTTCATTAGTAACAATTGTGAGGAAGAAGGTGAAGATCCAAAAGATGAGTCACAATCTTGTGATTCTCTTATCCGAGTACCCTTTCAAAAGGAAAAAGTTGATTTAGATATTTTCACTTTCAATGAGCCAACTCTGATTGTATTCGAACCTCCGATTGATATATCCTTTGAAGACCTGTTTGCTGATGAGATCATGTGTCTAGATGAGTCAACTCGGGTCAGCTAACTGATTGCACACTTCCGGATGTTGACCTTAGTTTTGAAGAATTGTATGGAGAGGAGCTGAAATTCCTTAACATTGGAAGTGATGAGATTCAGAGTGAGAGTGGTGATAAGGAATTTTTTAGTGAACAATGTGGTGGAATGAGGGTGAATGATAATAATAAACAATTGAATCTGAAAATACCTAGGGCTAAAATAATTCAAACCGTTTCCCAACTGAGCTCAAGAAAGCAGACGCACTGGAACGATGGGAAACGGGCTAGAGGAAAACGACCAAAAGCCTAGGTAATGGTTACACTTGTATATACTTTTTGTAAATAATTTTTTTGCACTTTCTTGTAAATAAAAGTTTCTTACCTCTTACCTATTTCATGCATAGATATATCATGATGCATTGAGGACAATGCATGAGATAAGTGTGGGGGAGGGTTTACTAACATAGAGTTTTTAGATTTTCTTTCTTTTACACTTCTTTTAGAAATAAAAAAAAATAAAAAAAACTTTTTGAAATAAGAGACAAAGTTTTGATCTATTTTTAGAAAATTAAGATGATCTTAGATATTAAGGAAGCCTTAATTATGACATCTTAAACCTAGTTGAAATAATGGATCATGTTTAAAATTATAGGCTAAGTAAGAAAAATTGGGGAGATATTTTTATCTTGAATTTTTTGCCTTAGATAGTATGCACTTCACACTTACACATTTTTGGGATGAAAACAAAGACCTAAAATGTCATATATAAAAAAAATAAATAAAAAGAAAAAAAAATATGTGAATAAAGCATCACTTATTAAGCTGGATAACTATGCCTCAAGAAGCATGATTATTCACGCCTAACGGTGGTAAAGGAAATAAATAATCCCCTTTAGTTTTGTGGCCTTTTTCACTCGAGTCTTTAAACCCGAGGGATGTTTTCTCATCTGGTGCCCTAGGACCTTCTGGTTTGGGAGTCATCGGTTATAGGCTCGCTACATGGGTGAACTAGAAAGCCTAAACTAAGGGAAGAAGAAAAATAAAAAAAAAGAAATATAAATATATATAAATAAATGGCTTTATGGTTAGAGTTGAAATCCCAGAAATCTTCACTATCACAATGTGCATATTATCTAGGTTTTATGAAAGATAAAGTATTCAATCCAATTTTGAATTCTTACCTTAATTGAAAACAAGATCCTGCATGGAGACTAAGTTTAAGAAAAAATAATTATAGGTGGACTTATGACCTAAGATCACTTATATTTTTGCAAAAATAGTTTGAAAACATGTCTCTCTTTCAAAATAAATTTTCAAAACACTAACATTTGTTTTCTTTCTTTATGGATTTTGTGAGTGTAATCCGCTGAAAACCCTCAGGAGACAACACTCCTCCTCTAGGGTAACCTAGAGGTTTAACGGCTTGTTGCACGTGCTCAGTGCAATCGCGTCACCTGCGAAAATGGTGTAATAAAATTGGTAGTATAGTTTTCTTTTCTTTGTTTTGCTCGGGACGAGCAAAAGAATAAGTGTGGGGGTGTGATTGATATACAATTTTGCATATTTTACCACATCATTCACATGCATATTGTCAATAAAAATATGATTTTTAATCATCTTCTCTCTATTTTTGCAGGTCCACATCTGAAATGAGAAAAGGCCCAAAATCTCTTTAATTAGCAATAATTAAAGGGAATTAATTCAAAGCCCAAAAGAGAGCCCAAAGTTTGAGCCCAGGATCTGGAGAATTCTACGCGCCAGCTCAGACTTCCAGAAGGTCCACGTGGCTAACAACCTGTAACAAACATTTAACAGAAAGATCAGCTTGAACGGCCCAGATTGTGCCGCAATTTCTGGGATTTTGCCGCATATTTGCGGCAGTTGTGAGGTTGTTGGAGCCCGGGATTCTCTCCAACAACCTGGGTTCTAGATCCTTCTCTCTGAGGCTATAAATACCAGGGCCTGCACACACATTAGAGAAAAGGAGGAGGAGAGAGGAGAGATTAGAGATTAGATGCTTGTATTTTGTAGGATTTCTCTCTAGGATTTTTGTAGTGCTCTAGATCTTCTTCCTCCCTAGAAATTCTGTAAAGAGAGAGTTTGTAAGAGAGAGAAAGCTTGTGTATACCAAGGTGTGACAACTTATGAAGCAAGGATTGATCCATTCTCTTCTCTCTTCTCTTGCATTTTCTAGTTTACTTGCTTTCTTTAATTCTAGCTTTACTCTACTTGCACTTTAATTCATGCTTTGCTTTTCTTTTCTTATGGCTAGTAGCTAACTTTTCTAACATGAACTAGCTAACCACTAACCTTGCTAACTACTAACTCATGGGTGATTGCTATCTTTAATCTTGCAAGTTGTATGGTCTTCTCTTCTCCGATGGGTTACTTTCATTGCTTGGCAAGTTCTTGTTGTAATTCCATATGATTCATGTGTGCCTCATTTAGAGCCTTGTCTTTAGAACAAGTGCCTTGATGGAACATGGAGATGGATCACCAAACATATGCTATTTGTTGTATAACTTCTTTACTTCAATTAATGAATGTTGTATCTTCTTCCTTAGCATCCCTTGAGTGTCGCTCTTTTGATTCCATTATTGAAAGTCTATCTTGTAGGCTAATGACATCTATGAGTCTACAAGACAAGTCCAAGAGTGATCACCCGTCATTCAAGTGGGAAAGTAATTAGACCAACACGCAAGACAAATCTTTGCCGATGAATCAACATGAGGCACGCATTCACCATCACGGAGTTTAGTAAGTTTTTAGCAAGGTAGTAAGGTTAGCTAGTCATGGTTTTCTCCATCTTCAAATCTTTTACAAGTTTTCTTTTCTTTTTAGTTTTATTTCCAAAGCCAATCTTGTTTTGATTTCTTTTCATTTTCCATCATGAACATATCCACCGATTCTTTCATTTCTTTTTCTATGTTTTATCATTCTTTTAAGACAAAGAAGAATCTTCGTTTTCTTTCTTCACTACGAACCGTAACGCTTCCATCGCAAGCTCTCCCTGAGAATCGACTCGGTATAGCCCATGCTATAACGGAGATTGGAAAGGATACATTAATCATTTGAAATACATTTGTGGAGTGATCAAAGCACTTGAGGTTGACTCTAAACCTTCCCTCTTTCATTTAATATCTGTGCAAATACTTCATACAAAATCACACTATCTTTCCCAATCGATCAGTAAGCCCGAGTATATTTCCTATATTTTATATTCCTAACATGAAAAGTAATATTCTCTGCTCGGTCAATTACTCAAAAAAGGATATAAAGTATATATGGAGAACAACCATCTTTGATTGAAAAATGCAAAATGAGATCTTATAGCTTGTGTTAAGATGACAAGGAACCGCATGTTTTCCTTCCATCTAAACATGAAAGTTGAGAAGTGTTTTCAAGGACTCATGAAGATGAGTCATGGGGGTGGCATCTTCGCTTCAGCCATCTAAACTTCAGCGGCCTGAAGTTATTATCTACAGCCGGCATGGTACGAGGTTTACCAACAATCGATCCACCAAGTCATATATGTGAAGTTTGCATAATTGGCAAGCAAACACGACTTCCTTTTCCCAGTGGAAAGCGGAGACACCATTGCAACTTGGTCATATTAACATCTGCGGACCACTAGATCCCGTCTATTTGGGAGGTAATAGATATTTTATTACTTTCATTGATGATTTCAGTAGAAAGTTGTAGGTGTACATTCTTAAAGAAAAACTCTGTTGCCTTTACTACCTTCAAGAATTTTAAAGCTCTTGTTGAAGCGGAGAGCGGCCACAAGCTAATAACTCTCCGATCTGATCGAGTTGGTGAGTACACCTCAAATATGTTTCAAGAATATTGCAGGGAGCAAGATATAAAGAGGCAATTTACTACTGCTTATACACCACAGTAAAATGGTATCGCAGAAAGAAAGAACCGCACTATTCTTGACATGAAAAGAATCATGCTCAAAGAAAAGGGGCTGCCGAAGTAGTTTTGGGCGAAAGCTGTGGCATGTTCAACTTACTCTGTTGACACTTAAAAAGACAAGATTCTTATTGGTCCGAACAATGTCTAAACTTGTTGACACTTACATTAGACAAGTGACAGACGAGCTGAAGACCAGTTTTCACCCATCTCCGAGGGACAAGGAAGCAACTTGGACTCCACTGATCCAGCAAGCAGACAGTGAACCCGGATTGTTTCTAAACAGACCTCAGCAGGTCTAAGGTGCTAACACTTAGTATTACATGAGCCCAAAGGGATAGCCTCGCTTGAGAGGTTAATATCACCCAACTTCGCCTTGAAGCCATTCAAAGCCTCGCCAAGACGCTGACTCGCAAACTTCGCCACAGAGGACTTCCAGCTCCGCCAAGGGGTTTCTTTCAGACTTCGCCAGAAACCGTCTCTAGCTCCGCTACGAGCTCAATACAGACAGCTCCGCTATTGGTCTGCTATGGTCAACCTTTGACCAATCAAATCTCCGGATGAGATCGGATCCAATCAGATCAAATCCAATTAAGATCAAATCAGAGATCAAATTTGGCAGTTGATTGCCACAATCTCTTGACTCTTCTAAAACGAGTAAGAAGATCAGGGGAAATCCTCCAACGATATGGAAAGGATCAAAACAGATCGAGAAGGTCCACCGACCTGCCAATTCTAGCTTCGCAGAAGCTGATCCTAGCCTCGCAGCAGGGCTACTTTCCAGATTTAAACAGATTTGATTCAATCTGTTTCCATATCTTCAAGGGATGATTATACTCTTGCTCTCCCTATAAATAGCCCATCAAGGGTACAAGGAGAGAGAGACACGCAGAGACGCATACGGACGCACGAGATATAGATCGATCGATCGAAGACAAAAAGAGGACTCCACAAGTAGAGGCTTCTTCACAACGCACCGTGCGTTCTCGAATTCAGAGACCTTTTAGAGAATTGCTTTCTCTATCCAGGGTGTTGATACCCTAACATCGTCCTTCTTCTCAAGGAATCTCCAGAACCAGGCGAGAATAAATTCTTTATTGAAGGCGATTTTGAGAAGCAGCAAGAGGGTTCTACCAACCTTCTATTCTCTGATTCCCCGAACCAGGCGAGAAGGGAATCTCATCACTCGCATCGTCAAAGGGACAAAGTGGTCACGCGCTGACCAGACTCCTATCGGCACACTTCTCCAGAAAGTCAGCCATTGCAAGACTTATTAGACTTTCTGCACTTACACAACCACTTGACACAATGGAAAACAACGTCTCACTTCAAGATCGATTCTACCCGATTCACACCTCCCTTCCATCATGCATTCTTCTCCCCGAACCCAATGGAAATCACTTTGAGCTGAAACCGCAATTCATTAATACACTTCCCCGATTTCATGGTCTAGAGTCTGAGGACGCGTACCTCTTTATTCGTGAGTTTGAAGAGGTATGCCAAATGATGAGAATTTCTCAACTGACCTAGGATGCTGTTAGGTTAAGGTTCATACCGTTTGCACTTAAGGATTTAGCTAAGAAGTGGCTTTACAATCTTCCCGTCAGTTCTATATCTTCTTGGGATGATTTTGTTAAGGTCTTTCTTAAGAAATTCTATCATATTCACAAAACAGCCCTCATGCGGAAGAATTTCATGCAATTCAAGCAGGAACCAAATGAACCTTTCTGGAAGTATCTTGAGCGTTTCAAAGACCTTCTAGCCCTGTGACCTCATCACGGCATAGAGAAATGGCGTTTATGCCAGATTATCTATGACGGTCTAGATTACCAAACGAAAACCCTTTTTGAATCCATGTGTCAAGGGGAATTTTTGAAGAAAGATGAACATCAGGGGTGGGATCTCTTTGAAACCTTAGCTGAGAAAACCATTTAGTGGGAGTCATGCCTGATAAACCCACTCCCACCACTTCCAGAACTGGTATGCACTCCATAGAATCCTCTATAGTCGCAGAAGCCAAGATCACACAATTGATGAAGAGGATAGAACTGCTTGAGTCTAGGGGAAATTCTGTTGTAAATCAGGTCAATCCATTGCCTGTGATTAAACCGGGTTGCACCTACTGTCATGACCTTAACCATGTCTTTGAGGAGTGTCCTTTGTATCAGCCCCAATCATATCAGGAGAACTTGAATGCAGCATTTACCAGACCCCCATACTCCAACACTTACAATTCAGGATGGCAGAACCATCCAAATTTCTCGTGGAGTCAGTCTGGTCCTGAGCATCATAGGCCACCATTTCCACATCCTTATAATGCTCAGTCTCACCCATCCAGTTTCAATCGTAATGCACCAAATTTTCATCCATCTCAAGGTCCACCACAATCCCAATCTTTTCAAAGTCCACCACACTACCAATCACAATTCCATTCTCCATATTATCAACATCCACCCCAGAATGATTCAGAAATATCAGAGTTGAGAAAAATGTTAGAAACCTTTACAAAAAACTATCAACAGGATATGAATAGAGTTCAGGTCCAAATTGGGCAATTGGCTAATTCAGTAAATGAGAGACAAAAAGGAATGTTACCAAGCCAGCCATTGCCAAATCCCAAACATGAAGACACGGGCCCAAGTCATTGTCATGCTATTCATACCCTGAGATCTGGAAAACAAGTAGACAATAAGGTTTCTAGTCAATCATCCCATCCAGTACCAAAACCAACACCTCCTGTCCCAATACAACCAGCTTCTGACAAACCATCTTCTAGTACAGAGCCATCCACTTCAAAAGCTAAGGGTAAAGAAAAGGTAGATGAGCAACCTTATAAGCCTAGTATACCATTTCCAAATAGGCTTATAAATAACAAGACAAATGCTCATATGGAGAAAATAAAAGAAATGTTCAACAAGGTCCAAATCAATGTCCCTCTTCTTGATGCCATACAACAAGTGCCATCATATGCCAAATTCTTGAAGGAAATGTGCACCAAGAAGAGGAAAACACAAGTCCCTAAGAAAGTCTTCCTAGCATCAACCATCAGCGAGTTGCTCACTGGTCCAACTCCTGTAAAATACAAAGACCCAGGGAGCCCCACCATTTCATGCATCATAGGACAGACTACCATCAATAGGGCACTACTTGATTTAGGGGCCAGCATCAATCTCCTACCTTTTTCTGTGTACCAACAATTAGGGTTAGGCGATCTTCTCTCTACCCAAATGACCATACAATTGGCTGATCGCTCTGTCACTAGACCCCAGGGGGAAATTCACGATGTCCTTGTCAAAGTTGGGGAATTCATTTATCCTGTTGACTTTGTAGTCCTTGAAACAAAACCTGTGTCAAATTCCAATCAAAGGGCTCAAATTCCTGTCATTTTGGGACGACCATTCCTGGCTACTGCAAATGCCATCATTAATTGTCGGAATGGATCAATGAGGTTAACCTTTGGTAACATGACTCATGAACACAATGTCTTCCACACACAACCTCGTAAAACAAAAGATCAAACATTTGAGGTTAGTTTCATTAGTAACAATTGTGAGGAAGAAGGTGAAGATCCAAAAGATGAGTCACAATCTTGTGATTCTCTTATCCGAGTACCCTTTCAAAAGGAAAAAGTTGATTTAGATATTTTCACTTTCAATGAGCCAACTCTGATTGTATTCGAACCTCCGATTGATATATCCTTTGAAGACCTGTTTGCTGATGAGATCATGTGTCTAGATGAGTCAACTCGGGGTCAGCTAACTGATTGCACACTTCCGGATGTTGACCTTAGTTTTGAAGAATTGTATGGAGAGGAGCTGAAATTCCTTAACATTGGAAGTGATGAGATTCAGAGTGAGAGTGGTGATAAGGAATTTTTTAGTGAACAATGTGGTGGAATGAGGGTGAATGATAATAATAAACAATTGAATCTGAAAATACCTAGGGCTAAAATAATTCAAACCGTTTCCCAACTGAGCTCAAGAAAGCAGACGCACTGGAACGATGGGAAACGGGCCAGAGGAAAACGACAAAAGCCTAGGTAATGGTTACACTTGTATATACTTTTTGTAAATAATTTTTTTGCACTTTCTTGTAAATAAAAGTTTCTTACCTCTTACCTATTTCATGCATACATATATCATGATGCATTGAGGACAATGCATGAGATAAGTGTGGGGGAGGGTTTACTAACATAGAGTTTTTAGATTTTCTTTCTTTTACACTTCTTTTAGAAATAAAAAAAATAAAAAAAACTTTTTGAAATAAGAGACAAAGTTTTGATCTATTTTTAAGAAAATTAAGATGATCTTAGATATTAAGGAAGCCTTAATTATGACATCTTAAACCTAGTTGAAATAATGGATCATGTTTAAAATTATAGGCTAAGTAAGAAAAATTGGGGAGATATTTTTATCTTGAATTTTTTGCCTTAGATAGTATGCACTTCACACTTACACATTTTTGGGATGAAAACAAAGACCTAAAATGTCATATATAAAAAAATATAAATAAAAAGAAAAAAAATATGTGAATAAAGCATCACTTATTAAGCTGGATAACTATGCCTCAAGAAGCATGATTATTCACGCCTAACGGTGGTAAAGGAAATAAATAATCCCCTTTAGTTTTGTGGCCTTTTTCACTCGAGTCTTTAAACCCGAGGGATGTTTTCTCATCTGGTGCCCTAGGACCTTCTGGTTTGGGAGTCATCGGTTATAGGCTCGCTACATGGGTGAACTAGAAAGCCTAAACTAAGGAAGAAGAAAAATAAAAAAAAAGAAATATAAATATATATAAATAAATGGCTTTATGGTTAGAGTTGAAATCCCAGAAATCTTCACTATCACAATGTGCATATTATCTAGGTTTTATGAAAGATAAAGTATTCAATCCAATTTTGAATTCTTACCTTAATTGAAAACAAGATCCTGCATGGAGACTAAGTTTAAGAAAAAATAATTATAGGTGGACTTATGACCTAAGATCACTTATATTTTTACAAAAATAGTTTGAAAACATGTCTCTCTTTCAAAATAAATTTTCAAAACACTAACATTTGTTTTCTTTCTTTATGGATTTTGTGAGTGTAATCCGCTGAAAACCCTCAGGAGACAACACTCCTCCTCTAGGGTAACCTAGAGGTTTAACGGCTTGTTGCACGTGCTCAGTGCAATCGCGTCACCTGCGAAAATGGTGTAATAAAATTGGTAGTATAGTTTTTCTTTTCTTTGTTTTGCTCGGACGAGCAAAAGAATAAGTGTGGGGGTGTGATTGATATACAATTTTGCATATTTTACCACATCATTCACATGCATATTGTCAATAAAAATATGATTTTTAATCATCTTCTCTCTATTTTTGCAGGTCCACATCTGAAATGAGAAAAGGCCCAAAATCTCTTTAATTAGCAATAATTAAAGGAATTAATTCAAAGCCCAAAAGAGAGCCCAAAGTTTGAGCCCAGGATCTGGAGAATTCTACGCGCCAGCTCAGACTTCCAGAAGGTCCACGTGGCTAACAACCTGTAACAAACATTTAACAGAAAGATCAGCTTGAACGGCCCAGATTGTGCCGCAATTTCTGGGATTTTGCCGCATATTTGCGGCAGTTGTGAGGTTGTTGGAGCCCGGGATTCTCTCCAACAACCTGGGTTCTAGATCCTTCTCTCTGAGGCTATAAATACCAGGGCCTGCACACACATTAGAGAAAAGGAGGAGGAGAGAGGAGAGATTAGAGATTAGATGCTTGTATTTTGTAGGATTTCTCTCTAGGATTTTTGTAGTGCTCTAGATCTTCTTCCTCCCTAGAAATTCTGTAAAGAGAGAGTTTGTAAGAGAGAGAAAGCTTGTGTATACCAGGTGTGACAACTTGTGAAGCAAGGATTGATCCATTCTCTTCTCTCTTCTCTTGCATTTTCTAGTTTACTTGCTTTCTTTAATTCTAGCTTTACTCTACTTGCACTTTAATTCATGCTTTGCTTTTCTTTTCTTATGGCTAGTAGCTAACTTTTCTAACATGAACTAGCTAACCACTAACCTTGCTAACTACTAACTCATGGGTGATTGCTATCTTTAATCTTGCAAGTTGTATGGTCTTCTCTTCTCCGATGGGTTACTTTCATTGCTTGGCAAGTTCTTGTTGTAATTCCATATGATTCATGTGTGCCTCATTTAGAGCCTTGTCTTTAGAACAAGTGCCTTGATGGAACATGGAGATGGATCACCAAACATATGCTATTTGTTGTACAACTTCTTTACTTCAATTAATGAATGTTGTATCTTCTTCCTTAGCATCCCTTGAGTGTCGCTCTTTTGATTCCATTATTGAAAGTCTATCTTGTAGGCCAATGACATCTATGAGTCTACAAGACAAGTCCAAGAGTGATCACCCGTCATTCAAGTGGGAAAGTAATTAGACCAACACGCAAGACAAATCTTTGCCGATGAATCAACATGAGGCACGCATTCACCATCACGGAGTTTAGTAAGTTTTTAGCAAGGTAGTAAGGTTAGCTAGTCATGGTTTTCTCCATCTTCAAATCTTTACAAGTTTTCTTTTCTTTTTAGTTTTATTTCCAAAGCCAATCTTATTTTGATTTCTTTTCATTTTCCATCATGAACATATCCACCGATTCTTTCATTTCTTTTTCTATGTTTTATTCATTCTTTTAAGACAAAGAAGAATCTTCGTTTTCTTTCTTCACTACGAACCGTAACGCTTCCATCGCAAGCTCTCCCTGAGAATCGACTCGGTATAGCCCATGCTATAACGGAGATTGGAAAGGATACATTAATCATTTGAAATACATTTGTGGAGTGATCAAAGCACTTGAGGTTGACTCTAAACCTTCCCTCTTTCATTTAATATCTGTGCAAATACTTCATACAAAATCACACTATCTTTCCCAATCGATCAGTAAGCCCGAGTATATTTCCTATATTTTTATATTCCTAACATGAAAGTAATATTCTCAGCTCGGTCAATTACTCAAAAAAGGATATAAAGTATATATGGAGAACAACCATCTTTGATTGAAAAATGCAAAATGAGATCTTATAGCTTGTGTTAAGATGACAAGGAACCGCATGTTTTCCTTCCATCTAAACACGAAAGTTGAGAAGTGTTTTCAAGGACTCATGAAGATGAGTCATGGGGGTGGCATCTTCGCTTCAGCCATCTAAACTTCAGCGGCCTGAAGTTATTATCTACAGCCGGCATGGTACGAGGTTTACCAACAATCGATCCACCAAGTCATATATGTGAAGTTTGCATAATTGGCAAGCAAACACGACTTCCTTTTCCCAGTGGAAAGCGGAGACACCATTGCAACTTGGTCATATTAACATCTGCGGACCACTAGATCCCGTCTATTTGGGAGGTAATAGATATTTTATTACTTTCATTGATGATTTCAGTAGAAAGTTGTAGGTGTACATTCTTAAAGAAAAACTCTGTTGCCTTTACTACCTTCAAGAATTTTAAAGCTCTTGTTGAAGCGGAGAGCGGCCACAAGCTAATAACTCTCCGATCTGATCGAGTTGGTGAGTACACCTCAAATATGTTTCAAGAATATTGCAGGGAGCAAGATATAAAGAGGCAATTTACTACTGCTTATACACCACAGTAAAATGGTATCGCAGAAAGAAAGAACCGCACTATTCTTGACATGACAAGAATCATGCTCAAAGAAAAGGGGCTGCCGAAGTAGTTTTGGGCGAAAGCTGTGGCATGTTCAACTTACTCTGTTGACACTTAAAAAAGACAAGATTCTTATTGGTCCGAACAATGTCTAAACTTGTTGACACTTACATTAGACAAGTGACAGACGAGCTGAAGACCAGTTTTCACCCATCTCCGAGGGACAAGGAAGCAACTTGGACTCCACTGATCCAGCAAGCAGACAGTGAACCCGGATTGTTTCTAAACAGACCTCAGCAGGTCTAAGGTGCTAACACTTAGTATTACATGAGCCCAAAGGGATAGCCTCGCTTGAGAGGTTAATATCACCCAACTTCGCCTTGAAGCCATTCAAAGCCTCGCCAAGACGCTGACTCGCAAACTTCACCACAGAGGACTTCCAGCTCCGCCAAGGGGTTTCTTTCAGACTTCGCCAGAAACCGTCTCTAGCTCCGCTACGAGCTCAATACAGACAGCTCCGCTATTGGTCTGCTATGGTCAACCTTTGACCAATCAAATCTCCGGATGAGATCGGATCCAATCAGATCAAATCCAATTAAGATCAAATCAGAGATCAAATTTGGCAGTTGATTGCCACAATCTCTTGACTCTTCTAAAACGAGTAAGAAGATCAGGGGAAATCCTCCAACGATATGGAAAGGATCAAAACAGATCGAGAAGGTCCACCGACCTGCCAATTCTAGCTTCGCAGAAGCTGATCCTAGCCTCGCAGCAGGGCTACTTTATTTGATTCAATCTGTTTCCATATCTTCAAGGATGATTATACCCTTGCTCTCCCTATAAATAGCCCATCAAGGGTACAAGGAGAGAGAGACACGCAGAGACGCATACGGACGCACGAGATATAGATCGATCGATCGAAGACAAAAAGAGGACTCCACAAGTAGAGGCTTCTTCACAACGCACCGTGCGTTCTCGAATTCAGAGACCTTTTAGAGAATTGCTTTCTCTATCCAGGGTGTTGATACCCTAACATCGTCCTTCTTCTCAAGGAATCTCCAGAACCAGGCGAGAATAAATTCCTTATTGAAGGCGATTTTGAGAAGCAGCAAGAGGGTTCTACCAACCTTCTATTCTCTGATTCCCCGAACCAGGCGAGAAGGGAATCTCATCGCTCGCATCGTCAAAGGGACAAAGTGGTCACGCGCTGACCAGACTCCTATCGGCACACTTCTCCAGAATCTCTGAGGAGATCTACTTGTAATCTTTTTGAGAATACTTGTAATTTAGCTCCTCAAACTCTTTTTTGTAAGTTTTTCCCTTTGCAAACATAAGGGAAAACAAGATGGCGACTCCGCTGGGGATGAAATTCTCCACTGCCGAGAATCAAGTGTCGCAATGCGACGAATAGACCTTCGGGTCTAACTCTGAATTCAGAAAAGCCGGTGCAGCCAGAGCCTTTCTGGCTAAATCTTCAAGGAAAGTCTCTACGGAGACTGAAAAGGTTCTCTACGAACCTACTGCGGTTATTTGGCGCAACAAGGAGGCACGTCCGCAGTCTGATTCCTTTACTTGTGAGAACTTGGTGGTTCAGTTCGATCAAGGAAGATTTGAAGAAGTCCTCTCTGGGGGTGGCCCAATGCTTCGAGCACGGAAGCATAGGAGGGTTTCCACGACCAAGGTTTCAAATCAGAAACCGGAAGCAGAATTCTGCCAACACCCCTCAGCCTCGTGTGTGGCTAATCAGGTTCCTTGCGAACCTAAGTCTCCTCTGCCAAGGCGGATATGGAAGCCTAAACAGAAGTCTCCGACCGAAGCTTCAGGCGTAGCTACGCCTAAACCGCGCTTCTCTCGCGAAGAAAAAGGCAAGATGCCTGTCTGCTTCAATCATAAAATCAAGACGGCAATCATACCGTCACCCAATTCAAGAGCAGCAATGCCTCGCGCCGGCCTCGTTCTCATGAGCAAAGCTACTGTACCACAGCGTACGCGCAGGGTTCGTGACCGCGAAGCTAAAGCCAAAGTACCATCTAAGGCCAATTGCCTTCGCAGCAGCATAGCGGGTAAAGCACCGCAGCGTGCTCCGCTCTCCAGTTCGTCAAGCACTAAGCTCACGCCTGATGGCGAAGCTAGAACCAAAATACTATTCAGTGCTAATCCCATCTGCAGGGATAAAAGAAGCAGGACGTCATCCTATGAGCGACCTAAAAGAGCCTTTGCGCTCGATTGCAGAGACCCAACGGGTCCGATCTGAGGAAATTGTTGACGGATAGACAAACCTCTTCCCCCTGTTGTCGACAAGTGGGATGTCAGCTGGTGACACTCCACTCGGTCCATTGCCGGCTGGGACCAATCCCCGCCACGCCTCCAAGACGACGGTCAGTTTTTGATCGACTATCGGTACAAGCCCCGATGAAGCATCGCAAAAGGGGTATCTTGCGAGATCTCCCCTCCGCATCCGTCAACATGACTGGGAGAGGGCGAGAGCTGCGCAGGGGAAGACAAACATCTGACGACACCCCCTACAGCTCCCCAGATCCAGATTACAGCCCAGGCTTAGGCGAAGTCTTGGTGCATGAAGAAGGTGTTTTCCGGAACACCAGATCCTGGGCGGCGATACCCTACACTTATGAACAGCCTTCTTCCTCGACGGCCCTAGCCTCGCCAGAACCCAGGAGATCACTCCAATCATCGGACAAAGAAGATGAAGATAGTGGGTATGCCTCTTCGGCGACAGTTAGCTCGGTGCGAACAAACAGAGCATCAGTCAATATGGCTGATAACGTCAACGACGATCTTCGTCGGCGCCTGGAAGCTCAGGAGCAAACTTTCAAGACTCAGCAAGAGGCTCTGGATAATATTCAACAGATGCTCGCTCAACTCCTCAGTAACCGGAATAACAATGATGCCGGGAGCAATCATGACGAGGAGGAACACTTCAGCAATGAGCAGCCAAAGACGGAGAAATCCAAAGAGGGTTCCTCCTTAGACGCCGAAGTCCTTAAGGGCCTCCAAGCTCAGATCGCATCCCTAGCTCAGAGGGATGAATTAAAGAAGGTAGGGGCAGTCCGTCCTTATCCGCTGGAGTGGGATTCGGTGCCATATCCACCGAAGTTCAAACCGCCAACGCTGCATACCTATGATGGAAAGAGCTCGCCAAATCAGCACATCTACTATTTCCGGTCTCAGACTGGTAATGTTATAAGCAATGATGCCATCATGGCTAGGCTATTCATTAGCACTTTAAAGGGGTGGCATTTGACTGGTTCTGAAGTCTTCCCCTGGGTTCTATTAACTCTTGGATCGACCTGGAAACTCGGTTCCTCTCTCGTTTCTATGAGGATGATACCGAAGTAACCATGGACAAGCTCCTCTCCACTGTGCAGAGGAAGGGCGAATCTGTCCGTGACTACATTAAACGGTTCAGAAACTTATCCTTGATGTGCCCAGCAGGGATGCCATTACCCATGCTCTTACAGACATGCAGACACAACTTCTTAGACCAAGTGGAAGTTCGCATGGGGGCTGTCAAAGCCCACACTTGGAAGGAATTGGTCGAACAAGCAGAGATAGCCGAGAAGTCGGCTAAAAAGTTCGAACCATCCGCCCCTAGAGGCAAGTGGGGGATGAACAACAAAGGGCGTAGCGACCTACCGCAATCTTCTCAAGTAAAGGCAAAGAGACTATGTCTGTGGAGTTATCCGGAGATGTGCAATCGAAGGCCAAGAAGAGCGGCTTCAATAATCAGGAGCCTAAATTCCCTCCAAAGCAGTACTCGTTCAAAGACGATCAGGTGGTCACGATATTCCATCTGCTCCACAAAGGGAACAAAATAAAACTACCAGATGCTCAGCGTCCTAATGAGATAGGGCGCACAAACGACCCTAAATACTGCCTCTACCATAGGATGATCCACCATCCTACCGACAAGTGTTATGTCCTCAAGGACAGAATACAAGCCCTGGTCGATGCCGGGGTTCTGACGTTGAAGACGGAGCAGAAGAAAGTCACTGCCAATATGGTGACTCTTGAGTTCGGCAAAGCTCCGAAGGTCACAGTTCCTGACGGGACTTATTCCGTCCCTGCGCCACGGTTGGAAGTCAAGCATCTTCCAGCTACAGCTCAAAACAATAAGGGTCTTGTTCCCTTAACATTGGAGACATGAGAAGTCATGTGGATACATCCAGACCTCGTCCAAGACATACAGCGGGATCCAAAGCAGCCCAACTCAAAGGGCAAGTCTTGCAATGTCATCTCCATCCTGCCAGACGACGGCAATCTTACATCAGCTTGCCTCAGTGATTCCGAAGGAGAAAAGCATGCTTGCGCAGCGCAAGCCGACACGCCTCAACAGACGGGCACCCGATCTGGAAAATCATACTTGAGGCAGTATGAAAAGTCTACTGACGAGACACAACAGCAAACGACGTCAGTACAAATACCAGCATCCACTCCAACGCCAACCAAGGGAAAAGAGAGGCCTAAGGAGGTACGATTTGATCACGTGTTGAAGAAACCACCAGGCCAAGGGTTTGATACGCCCTTTCGCTTTGACATATTGGCTCAGCTGGCCAATATCCCAGCTCGTATCACTATACACGAGTTCCTTCGCCTCTCGAAAGAAACAAGAGAAGCACTCAGGGATGCGCTAGCCAATTCAGAATCCTTTCTGACATGCATGCCTGAAATCCCTAACGACGACGTTCAGTCTCCTTGCCCAGAATGTCATCATGCACAATCAAAGGTGCCCGCTATTACATTCACGGCGGAAGATATGCTTCTCAAAGACAACAAGCACGATCGACCTCTGTACTACACCGGATATATCGGTTCAACGTGCATCGAGAGAATACAAGTCGATCCGGGGTCTGCACTCAGCATCATCCCCAAAAGGCTTCTCTACTTCCTCGGCATACCATTGTACAGGTTGTCCGCAACCACTACTACAATATACGGTTTTAACGCCGGAAGCAGTCATCCACTAGGAAAATTCGACTCCGTTGCAGAATCGGGAGCCTGAAGTCAGAAGTGACATGCTATGTCATTGATGCTGACACATCATATAATATGCTGCTGGGACGGCCATGGATCCATGCTAACTGGATCGTTCCCTCTACTCTGCACCAATGCTTCAAATATGTTGAAGATGACACGACAGTACGAACTGTCTTTGCTGAGAGGCAACCATTCAAAGGGGTGGAAAACTACTTCACTGACGCTCTCCTATATCAAGAGGCCGGTGGAGCACTTAAAGAATCGTTGCCGGACGATGATGAAAGTGGCAACGAGGCGGATTCAGAATCCGAAACAGGCATGCCAGCCATTCTGATTGGTGAACCAATTATAGCATGTCTCAATAATCCCCTATGTAATACTCCTTCAGAGGATGAAGGTGAATGGATAATTAATGATAATATTTCTTTTGATTATCCTGCGAGTATTGGGTCGATTAAATCCATTACGGATGGCTCTCTGCATGTGCCCGTACATGAGCCAAGTGTGGCCAGCACACCTGTGGAAGCTATACAGGGGGCCACACTGGTGATCCCTCCGTCCAAACAAGGTCAGTCGCCGATAATCTTCGGTAGAACCCAGCCACGGGGACCCACAACTGCAGATTCGAGCTCAGACTCAGACGCCCCACAGTTCTTCCATTATGCGCGGCCAGCGCGCCACATTATGAAGAAAATGGGGTACGACTTGAAGCATGGAGCAGGTCTGAATTTCGGAAAAGGAAGGCGCGGTTTGATGTGGAACCTTGTGCCTAAAGGGAAGCCTGCAAACTACTATGATAGTACACGCAGGGGTTGGGTTACGTCACGCCCACATCATCAGTAACAGTTCAAGTGAAAGACGACGGACCAATTCCATCACATTCGGCTTCATCCTCTGAGTGGGACTCCGATATCAGTATAGGAGAAATGTTCAAAGACCTCACTGTTAATATGACATCGAGCAGTCAGTTGGAACCTGCGGAGGCTACCGATGAAGAACCGTGGGCCCAGCAATTAAACATCCAATGGGAAAAGCGGTTCGAGCTGCGCGAACCACCTACTGAGGACAAGGTGATGCAGGTCAATCTGGGAAGTCAAGATAACCCCAAGCCCATCTTTATAAGTGAAAGCCTATCGCTTACCGAGAAGGAAGAATTGATAATACTCATAAAGGAGTATATAGATGTCTTCGCGTGGAGCTACGAAGATATGCCCGGACTTGATCCACAGGTCGCTATGCACCATCTAAACATCAAGCCTGACGTCAAGCCAGTCAACCAGCAACAACGTCGGTTTCGCCCAAACATCATGGAAGCTATTGAAGCCGAAGTTCACAAGCTCATTGCATGTGGCTTCATCCGGGAGGAGCAACATCCAGATTGGGTAGCCAACATCGTCCCCGTCCTCAAGAAGAACGGGAAAATACGGATCTGCATCGACTACCGTGATCTCAATACGGCCTGTCCTAAAGACGAATTCCCACTGCCCATCACCGACGTCATGATTGACAACACATGCGGGTTCGAAAGGATGTCTTTCATGGACGGCTTTTCAGGGTACAACCAGATTAAGATGTATCCAGACGACGAGAAGCATACTTCGTTTCGAACACCATTGGGGGTATACTGCTACACTGTAATGCCCTTCGGACTAAAGAACGCCGGAGCAACCTATCAGCGGGCAATGAGTACAATCTTCCGCGACCATCTTTGAAAAACGGTGGAATGCTACGTCGACGACATTGCCGTCAAAAGCCGCAACAAGAATGAACATCTTCGCGACCTGAGAACGATGTTCAACATAATGCGAGCTCATCAACTGAAAATGAACCCGACAAAATCCTTCTTGGGAGTGTCATGTGGCAAGTTCCTTGGGTTTATTGTCACATCAAAAGGGATTCGTCTTGACCCAGACAAGGTCAAAGCCATTCAGATCATGCATCCACCAAGGAACCTCAAGGAGCTTAGAGGCCTGCAAGGCAGGCTGGCTTATATTAGGAGATTCATCGCAAATCTCTCAGGCCGCTGTCAGCCGTTCACCCGACTCATGAAAAAGGGTGCTTCCTTCGTATGGGATCAAGCTTGCCAAGAAGCTTATGAAGACATCAAGAGGTACCTCATAAAACCTCCAGTCTTAGTGGCCCCTACATCAGGAAAACGTTCTTGCTTTATGTAAAAGCTCTGGACCACTCCCTCGGTGCCCTCCTCGCTCAAAAGGACGACAATGGCCACGAGCAGGCCATTTATTATCTGAGCAGAACTCTCATAGGAGCAGAATCTCGCTACAACCCTATTGAGAAAGAGTGTTTAGCTCTCGTCTTTGCTGTTCAGAAGACACGACATTACTTGGTCGGCCAGACCATACATGTCATCTCCAGAGTAAACCCATTGCGTCTTCTTATGACGAAGCCAGGATCATTGAATTCAAGATTGGCTAAGTGGGCACTTTTATTGTCTCAATACGACATGATCTTCACGCCTCAGAAGGCAGTTAAAGGCCAGGCCCTTGCAGAGTTCTTGGCTGCTCATCCAGTTCCGGAACACTCAAAGCTTCACGAAGACATCCCTGATGAGGTCTTCGAGTCTAATGCAACCTCAGAAGAGGAAGTATGGCAGATGTTCTTTGATGGAGCATCGCGAATGGGCCCTAAAGGTAAGATTATTGCCGGAGTGGGGGTTGTGTTTATCTCCCCACAAAATCATGTCCTGCCCAGAGCATTTTCTCTGACAGAATCGTGCTCCAACAATGTAGCAGAATATAATGCTCTGCTCATCGGTCTTCAACTCGCCCATGGAATGGGGGTACGCTACCTCGAAGCTTATGGCGATTCAAACTGATCATCAATCAGGTTAAAGGCGAATACGAAGTCCGCCATGAGGACTTGATGCCTTATTACCATACAGCCATCGAATTGGCTAACCTATTTGAAGGTTTCTACATCGGGCATGTGTCCCGATCTCAGAATACCAAGGCGGACGCTCTCGCTGCATTAGCGACGACGCTAGCCTTGCCAGCCGACACCGAGTATCACCTCACAGTCGCAACTCGACATCTTGTATGCTCCAAGCACATACTAAGAACTCGAGAAGTCTATAATGTCTCCACGGATCTTGAACCAAGAGACTGGCGCTTTCCTCTCATCGACTATGCTTTGCACGGTCTGCTTCCAGACGATCCCAAGGAAGCGGCGTCCATCAGACGAAGGTCTCTCCGGTTCTATTACGATCCGACTTTGAAGACACTTTACCGTCGCTCATATGACGGTGTTCTCCTCCGTTGCCTTTCCAATTCAGAAGCACAGGAAGCGCTCCAAGAAGCGCATGACGGCATTTGCGGAGCTCATTAGCCAGGTCCAAAGCTCAAAGACAGGTTGCACAGACTTGGATACTATTGGCCAACTATGATAGCCGATGCCATCCAATACGCACGAAGGTGTAAAGCATGCCAAATTCATGTGGACTTCATACACCAGCCTTCGGAGCTGCTCCACTCAACTGTTGCTTCATGGCCATTTGAAGCATGGGGAATCGACGTCGTAGGGCCAATCAGCCCCTCTTCGACAAGAGGTCACCGGTTCATCCTGGCAATAACCGATTACTTCTCAAAGTGGGCAGAAGCTATACCACTGCTTGAAGTCAAACCCCTAATGTGGTTAACTTCATCAAGCACCATGTCATTCATCGATTTGGTGTCCCTAGGCGGATCATCCATGACAATGGTCCCCAATTCATAAGTCAGGTATTCTATCGATTCTGCGATAAATACCGAATTCAGAATGTGGCTTCAACTGCCTATAATCCCGCAGCTAACGGCTTGGCGGAAGCATTCAACAAAACGATCATCAAGCTACTCAAGAAATTCGTCTCCTCGAACAAGCGAGATTGGGACGAAAAGCTTGGTGAATGTCTTTGGCCTACCGAACCACGGTTCGGACACCGACAGGCAATATGCCTTTTTCCCTGGTATATGGGTGCGAAGCAGTCCTCCCATTGAAAATCCAGATGCCATCGTTGCGAGTAGCTCTGATTACTAAAACTACATCAGAGGACAATGATCGCCTACGTCTTCAAGAGCTCGAAGCCCTAGACGAGAAGCGGCTCCAAGCGCAGCAACACATTGAGCTGTATCAGGCTCGAATGTCAAAAGCCTTCAATAAGAAGGTCAAGCAGAGAATCCTCCAGAAAGGAGACCTGGTCTTAGCCGTCAGACGACCGATGGTTATGACGCACAAGACCAAAGGCAAATTTCAGCCTAAATTGGAAGGACCGTTTGTGATAGAAACAGTCTATTCAAACGGAGCATACCGCCTCACGACTGCAGAGGGCGACCTACTCATGATGCCGATCAATGGCAAGTTCTTAAAGAAGTATTATCCTTGATCAAGGATCCTTCTCATGATCAAGTTAACACTACACCTCTGATCAAGACCTTCGTGTGCAAAGTACACACAAAGAGAGCCTTTCTCTTCCTCCAAGAAAGATCATACAGCCATAAACCAACAGGAACCTGGCCGTGCACCGGTTATCCTAAAGGAGAATCAGGGTTATGCAGGCATTAACCCGATAATCCAATATCCTTTAACGATTAAGGATAGAGGAAAATGTTGGCCTTTAAGCCTAACATAAGTCCTCGACAACTCATCATGCTGAGGGGAATAGCATGGCTAGCCCGACTCAAACGGTAGTTGGTAAAGGCATATCAAACCCGTTGACAGCTGGGGGTTTGCTAAAAATCCTAAGGGACCTGTTCCCGTTTGATTCCCTCGTTTCTCCCGTGAAGACGAGACCTCCAAAATCACTTACCAATTCTCATCCATAGAATGGTAAGACCACATACACATTTCGCTGTTACGTTAACATTAAACCTATGACAGCAATTCCCTCGTTTCTCCCCGTGAGAATGAGACCTCCAAAATCACTTACCAATTCTCATCCATAGAATGGTAAGACCACAAATACATTTTGCTGTTACGTTAATATTAAACCTATGACAGCAATTCCCTCGTTTCTCCCGTGAGAATGAGACCTCCAAAATCACTTACCAATTCTCATCCATAGAATGGTAAGACCACAAATACATTTCGTTGTTACGTTAACATTAAACCTATGATAGTGATTCCCTCGTTTCTCCCCCGTGAAAACGAGACTTCTCCCAAATTCCACTACAAACTCGATACTTATTGACATTTACAAAAGATAAGTATCACCAACCTTGAGCTTGGTGGTGTCTCATCGGTTATGTCATTGCGACCTCTGAACCAGCAGACAGCTAAGTCTCAATCCCGAGCCCTGTTGACATTTACAAAAGACAGGTCTCAATACTCGTTGACATTTACAAAGACGAGTATCACCAATTTTTGAAGCTTGGTGGCGTCTCATCCGGTTATGTCATTGCGACCTCTGAACCAGCAGACAGCCGAGTCTCAACCCCGAGCCCTGTTGACATTTACAAAAGACAGGTCTCGATACTCATTGACATTTACAAAAGACGAGTATCACCAATTTTTGAAGCTTGGTGGCGTCTCATCGGTTATGTCATTGCGACCTCTGAACCAGCAGACAGCCGAGTCTCAACCCCGAGCCCTGTTGACATTTACAAAAGACAGGTCTCGATACTCGTTGACATTTACAAAAGACGAGTATCACCAATTTTTGAAGCTTGGTGGTGTCTCATCCGGTTATGTCATTGCGACCTCTGAACTAGCAGACAGCCGAGTCTCAACCCCAAGCCCTGTTGACATTTACAAAAGGCAGGTCTCGATACTCGTTGACATTTACAAAAGACGAGTATCACCAATTTTTGAAGCTTGGTGGCGTCTCATCGGTTATGTCATTGCGACCTCTGAACCAGCAGACAGCCGAGTCTCAACCCCAAGCCCTGTTGACATTTACAAAAGACAGGTCTCAATACTCGTTGACATTTACAAAAGATGAGTATCACAATTTTTGAAGCTTGGTGGCGTCTCATCCGGTTATGTCATTGCGACCTCTGAACCAGCAGACAGCCGAGTCTCAACCCCAAGCCCTGTTGACATTTACAAAAGGCAGGTCTCGATACTCGTTGACATTTACAAAAGACGAGTATCACCAATTTTTGAAGCTTGGTGGCGTCTCATCGGTTATGTCATTGCGACCTCTGAACCAGCAGACAGCCGAGTCTCAACCCGAGCCCTGTTGACATTTACAAAAGGCAGGTCTCGATACTCGTTGACATTTACAAAAGACGAGTATCACCAATTTTTGAAGCTTGGTGACGTCTCAACCAGTTATGTCATCGCGACCTCTGAACTGACAGATAGCCAAGTCTCATTATCCAACCCAACAAGAACTATGTTCTCAAGAAATTGCACTACAATTCAGAATCGCAATTCAAAAAGAAGAACAAGATTGAAGATTCGACAAAAGAAGAAAGAATTTTCATTCATTTCAAGAGGATAAAGTACATGGAGCTACAAGCGCACACTGTACGATCTGAGCCGCTCTCCGAGGGTGTTTAGCCTCGTCTTCCTGTCATTAGCAACCTGGGCAAGCGCTTGTGACCTCAGCTCAGCCTCATTGAAATCTTCCGCCTGAGCCAGACGAGCTTCGGCCTCCGCCAAAGTTGCCTTCTGTGACAACTCCTGCCGCGCAAGCTCTTCACTCTGAGCTTTGAGTTGTTCAAGCCGTGCAGTTTCCTCAAGACGCACCGGTACGGCCTTGGATAAGAGGAGATTTGCTTTCCTGATCATTTCCTCAGCCTTCGCAATCTTATCCTCAGCGCCGAGAAGAGCACTAGTGGAGGCGTCAATTGCACTTCCAACCTCCGCTTGCCTTGTTTCCAAGGATTTCAAGTCAGAAGAGATATCCTTAGCAGCCTCTTGAGCGGCAAGCCGGGTCTCGTGCTTTTGAGCAATGAGAAGCGCGAGCCGGTCATCAACTAAAGACTCCGGGTCCGAACGGTGGAGGCGGCGCCATTCCTCCGCATCCTTCTCAATTCATCCACCAGGAGCTCCAAAGCAGTGGCCTGGTGATACCCCTCAAAGTCCCGAATATTCTCAATATCACGGGAGAGGACCCCCTTTAACCTTGAGAATGGCATAGTCGAGCCCTTCAGAACCAGGTCGATAATTCGCCCTAAGCCTTTATAAAAGTTATCGACCAGGTCACCGATGTAATCGTTCTCGACCTCAGCCACTTTCGGTAAAGAGGCAACCTCGGAATAGTCCACCAGCCTGGTTGACGCCGTCACAGAAGAAGCAGCGGGAGCACTGACAGCAGCCGGACAAGCCGAGGGCGATCTCGGCGGAGTCCTCATCGAGACCAGAACGCCAGCCACCGCGGAAGAAGGACTAGCAACCACCTCCTGAGCAGCAGGCTCGACCACCAGGGTTGGAGAAGTAGGGCTTGTGATCACCCTCAGCTCCGTACTTGGCAAAATTGTCGGCACCCCACTCGTTGATACAATTGGGAGTGAGGACCACCTCCGGGACTGCCGCCTCCCGCGACTTCTGGCCTTTCGGCTGATTTGGGCCGATAAGAAGGCAGGTCGCCATACAGCGCGTCCAATATAGCAGCATCCGCCGCGGTCGAAGCGCTCGTATCACCCCTTGGCCCTTCGGGGGGATCTTCCGGCTCTCCTAAAGCTGATGCACCTTGAGGTCGAACACCTGTAACAAGACTACGGTTAGTCGGGACACTACATACAAAAGGAGCCAAGAGGTTAGGATAATACCAAAGGATGATGTTGCCTCGAACATCTCGTCAGCCGCATCAGTCTCCAGGGGCTCCATCGGAAAATTTTTGCCAGAATCAGCACGAACAGCCAGCTCGCTTTCGCTTGCCGAGTATCCTGTGGACCACCCAATAGAGCTTGATGCCTCAGGACTTTCTTTAGAAGTCCCAGCGCCCGAGGGACCAATGTCGGCTGCATCACCTCCGGACTCCTCCGCGTGAGTAAAGGAACCAACAGCAGTCCCATAAGCGAATAGGGGATCATAATGTTCCCCTTGCTCCCCAACCGCCTCAGCTCCTGCAACAAGAAGGAAATAATGAGTTATTTGGGATACACCAAAGGCGTACTATATGGATGGGGTTAATCTTACCCAGACCCGGAGCAAATTCACCGCTAGTCGGTTCAGCGACCGACGGTTCAGCCGCTAATGGGGCAGCAAGAGAAATCACTGCAGAGGGACAGTCCTCCGCCACAACTGTAGGAGCCTGGCGACGGGGCTTCTTCGCCAACGACCTCCTGCGGGATTCACTCCACGCTTCCTCTTGAAGTGGACGTCAGAATCCTCTTCTTCCACTTCTCCCGCACGTCGTGGGAAGATGTCCCCACTACACCAGAGCCAGCCACATGAGTATCAGCTCCCGTCCCCGCCTCAAAGCGAGGACTCCCTGCATCAGAAGCCTCGCTATCATCTACAGCGATGAACTCCTCCAAGCCAGGGACACGAACCCGTTTGCCTTCCTTTCTCTCAGAAGCCTTCCGCTTCAGTCGATGAGAGATTAACTTCACACCCGAACGGTTGGCATTGAACCCAGGACGTGTGGAGTTGGAAGCTGCATACCACTGGCAAAAGCACAAGGTCGTCAGAAGGTTGGGATCCTTCAACGGCGTGCGCAGCCACGCCCCAGTGCCGCCCGCAGTAAAGAATCGCCAGGCACGGGCCCCATCGATGAGACTCCCCATGAAGGCTAAATCGAGATTGGGGTTGCCCACATACAGCTGGTCGTACCCAAATTGTCGAGCAAACCAGCTTGGGATGTAAGGTTCTAAATAGCAGACATCCCCGCTTCTATACAATAAATGTGAGGGCCGGATGCTGACCAGCCACTCAAAAACCCCCCGACTCATGGGAGACCGTCCTGACTCCGCATCTCGGAATTCCTCGTCGTATCCTGCACCCCGAATGCGAGGAAAATAGCGGAATAGGTTGTAAGCGTCATGACGACGCACTAACTTGCGGACCTCGGCCACGTAGGTCTTCAGCCAGGAACATCCTTCGAATCGGCGGAGAAGAGCCATTCGAACACCTTGCGGAGGGTCCTCTCCAGCTTCAATCAAAGAAGGGCAGTGCAAGGCAAACCACGCCATTAAGTAAGTGTATGGCAGACCCACCCTAGGATTGGGTCCATCACAAGGCAGGATGGCACTCTTCCCACGCCTCGTCGCCGGTGGCCTGCAGAAAGCCTCCGTTAATGCGCGAAGGCCTCTTTGAATACAGCACACCATAGCCAGAAGGAGACCCAGACGGTGGCCATGGACCAAGCGAACGGCAGGCAACAAAACATTCGGGTGGACGATGTCACCCGAGGAGGATGGCACTACGTATTTCTTCAACCAGACGGTTAAGAAACCGGCCAACAGTGCCTTCCGGGACATCGGCTGATGAGCCTGATGGTGAAAGCTCCGAAGGACATCACCCTCTTATAGGGACCATCGTCTTCTGTCATGACAATATCCCTTTGGAGGCATACCTCCATCCGTTCAAAAATGTCGCCATCTGCAACTCCACAATGAGCTGCCTCAGGAGCATTCTTCATATCTGGGATAGATAACTCCCCCAGTTCTTCAAGCTCTTCGAGCTACCCTTGCTGCCACAATGGATGCTAGAAAAAATGTGCAAATGGCACATTAACTCCCGATAAGTCTCAAATAAAGCAGGCTACTGCTTCTCCAGAAGAGCCAACTCCGTCTCGCATGGAAAGTACTCTTCATACGGGAGAGACCCGAAAGGCAGGGCAGAGATTTCCCTCATCTCGGGCAAAGTCATGCCCAACTCGCCAACTGGGGTGAAGAAAGTCCCCGAAGCTGGGCAATACAACTCAAGGATGGCGTAGAAGCACGCCACCTTCATATCAATGCCGTAGCATGTCGCCCTTACGGCCTCATAGAGGTTCAACCTCTCAAGTCCTCGAAGTGAGCGAGGATATAGTTGGTCAAATCCGCCCACCATGTCTTTGGGGGATGAACCCAACTAGGAGTCCTGAAGTCAGTGGCGGGATAATTCCCGTCAACTGCGCAGAATTGGGTGCCAAAGGTCTGCGCCACAGCCGGATTCTCTCCTACGGAAGCTCCCGCGACACGTTTCCAGGATATAGGCCTATTATGTTGTGAGGAGGGCCCGCCCTTGAAAAACCAGGAGACTGAGATTTCAATCTCCCGACGTGGACGGACTCGACACTTCGGCTCACGCCCCATGCCATCTTCCGAGCCTGAGTTACACACTCAAAAGAAGACAAAGGAAAGTACCGCTTGTTAGACGGAAGATAAAACTTCTCGCCATCCAACTCGAAGATCCACTGTCCCTCGCCTGCCTGCAATTGGCAATCAGGATCGGACGCGGCATCTCCGAACATGAATTGGGCTTTTTATAAGTCCGACGGTCGATGTCTTCGAGAGGAGCGGTGGTTAGAATACTCCTCATGGTGAGCGGGTCACCACCATGGATAAGCGTGTCCCGGACGATGGAACTCCGCTCACTAAAGAGAAGCCTGGCCATAGAATTGAAGGCTGATGCTGCCATCCGCTCGGCTGGTCATCCCAAACAGACTATTCAAGGGACCAGGGGTGTAGGGCACTGCAAAGAAAGAAAAAGGAAAAGAACTATGATTAGTTCAACAGTCAAGCGGACATGGAGATATAAGATTCGCTAAGGCATAGCCTCGCCCCGTGAGCAAGGCCAGTAAAGCGACAGCCTCGACAAAGCTTGATCTCGCAGACAAATCTGCATTTTGCAGAAAACGTCTAAATACCAACTTCGCTTAAGCAGGAAGTGGTACAGCCTTAAGGCCTGACGTCATCAAGAGGGCATTATGGTCAAGAGTCATCCTTCATGGCCATGACTGAAAAGACAGACCCGAGTCCTGTTCCTCAAACAAGACAAAGACAGCCCAAGTAATGGCTTCATACGGAAGCCCAAAGAAGAACTGTTCAGTTCTTAATTCCCTGTACAAAGAAGATAGGGAAATTCAGGGAGACGAGTTTCCTAACGAGGACAGATCATATTTGATCGTCCTGATAAGCCAAATACTGGCTTTAAAAGAAAGAGACCGCAGTCTCTAATTAGGAGAGAAAGTCTCTTACCGGCGATTGGTCGCTCGATAACCAGAGGAGGAGGACCCTCCGTTGCAGAAGTCGCCACTTCTTTCCCAGCTCGTCTTTTGGGCGCCATTGAAGAGCTGCAAGAGTTCTCAAAGTTCTCTGAATGAAGAAGGAAGAGGGAGAGGGAAAGTCAAGAAATTTCTCTGAAAAGGGAGATCTTTTCCTGTTCAGCCCGATCGGGCTTTTATAGGCCAATCAGCGCCTGAAACGAGGCCTCGAAAAGGGCGTACGCTGCCATTTCGAATTAATTCGAAACGCCACCCGAAGCGCCTTCCCGAGAAGCGCTGCTTCAATCCCACTAAGGGTTAACTTCGCCCTGGCTTAAAATGCGGACTTCGCGCAATCCTTCAGGGACTTCGCCGAAAGGCTTATCTTAGCCCCTTAAAAAGGCGCTATTCGCGGACATATCAGTTTCGCGAAGTTCATTCAAAGAAGGGACTATGCCCTTAACTCCACATACAGTTTAGCCCCGCTATGGCCAAACTTTCAATGAAACTAAGCAAAAATCAGAGGATCAAAAGATGAACTTTCATTGATTTAAAAGGAAGGGTACATTGATATTACATCAAAGTTGTGTTTCATACAACACATTCAGTGGCTCGACAGGGTCATTTGCGCAAAAGGCATACAAGCGGTTTTATCTGCTTCTAAGTCAGACCGGCTGGACACGAAAGGCCTTCCTCCTGCACAAGGCTGTAACCAGTTGTGTCACGGAGACACGGCCATAATTCTCCACAAAAATGGCAGATTTTGCCACTAGAAAGCGAGGTCATCTTTGTTGAAGCCTGGCAATAAAACTTATCGCCGCCAACACGTCAGACCACCGATAATGGGAATTGGCAGTGATGTCAGTGGTCCGACAGGTGTGATGCCTGCTCTCCCGAAGTGGATCGTCCCCGACAAAGGCCACCAAAGTTGAAAGTTGGCAATGATGCCAGTGATCTCACAGGTGACGCCCACTACCCCGAAGCGGATCATCTCCGGATAAGCGGCTACCAGCCTCACCTCAGAACGAATCATCTCGTATAAGAGGCTGCCAATAGCCTCTGGGACACGCACCCGCTGCCCCAAATTGTTCCTCCTGCTTAAAAGTAAAGCTTCAACCGGGAAAGCATAAGGCAATTTTATGGTTCCTTCCATCAAGTCACAAGATTGGCGAACATAGCCCACTGCAAGGCAAATCAGAACAGATTAGCAAATAAGCACAGGAGAGGCTACAAAAGAATTAAGCTAAATCTTTTGGGTCGAAGCGATCCAGTTTCAGTAAAGCAGAGGATAAGCCTCGCTCGCACAGCAGTGATGGGCTAGCTCAGCAAGCGCCAAGTCCTAGCCTCGCCTATATGGCTAAGCAGACTGATCCTATGGGACACAGTCTTAGCCTCACCTATATGGCAAGACTGGCTCAACCTTGAAGATACCAGGTCCCGAGTTCTGCCTATGTAGCGGACTTAACATACAATGATCTTTCTGTGATCAAGTCAGAATGATAGCTTCGTTGGGTAAGCTATGTCAAAATCCTTATCTGCAGACCAGTCAATTGCAAGATGAAGAGTAAGGGAAACTAATCCCTGAAGCAGTTGTTAAAGCTGAATTAAGGGAGATGAATTCTCTAAACTAAGTGAAGTCGTTGAATGATTAAGACTTACCGGTCCTTGGTCGGATAATGACCAGAGTGGGCATTCCCACTACTTCAGAGATCTGAGTATCTCTCTCAACTAAGAGAAGAGGAGAAGAGCAGATCACTTCTCTTTAGAGGACCTCATGTGTCCTATTTATAGGCCTCATGGCCTGAGCGCTGCCGCCTCAAGCGTGGAAGCACGAGCGCATTTAAGGCATTTATTGCGCCTTGAGAACAGGGACGGCTTCCCTTGGAACCGTGCAAAGGGAGAAACGTCTCCCTCATAAAAGGCACTTATGGCGCCTTGAAGAAAGGGAATATCCTCCCTTGGAAACGTGCAAATCGGAGAATATCTTCCCCGATCAGCGCAGGAGAAGGAGAAAATCTTCCTTGAAAATCGACCCACGGCGGTTGATCTCGGGAAAGCGACATGCGCTCCCAAGCGAACATATCTTCGGAAGCCCAGACGCGGGGTTACCCGCACGCAAAGCTATTCAGAGGCACGAACCTGTGCAATTCTCGGCAAACATCCCAAGCAGGATTTAAAGTGAAGCTGAACTCAACCATCATGGCGACGTTCATTCACCACCTATCAAAGCAGTTCAAAGTATTTCAAAGTCTGAGCCATTGCAGACTCTTGAAAACTTTGAAGGGGGTCTTGTTGACACTTAAAAAAGACAAGATTCTTATTGGTCTGAACAATGTCTAAACTTGTTGACATTTACAAAAGGCAAGTGACAGACGAGCTGAAGACCAGTTTTCACATCTCCGAGGGACAAGGAAGCAACTTGGACTCTACTGATCCAGCAAGCAGACAGTGAACCCGGATTGTTTCTAAACAGACCTCAGCAGGTCTAAGGTGCTAACACTTAGCATTACATGAGCCCAAAGGGATAGCCTCGCTTGAGAGGTTAATATCACCCAACTTCGCCTTGAAGCCATTCAAAGCCTCGCCAAGAAGCTGACTCGTAAACTTCGCCACAGAGGACTTCCAGCTCCGCCAAGGGGTTTCTTTCGGACTTCGCTAGAAACCGTCTCTAGCTCCGCTACGAGCTCAATACAGACAGCTCCGCTATTGGTCTGCTATGGTCAACCTTTGACCAATCAAATCTCCAGATGAGATCGGATCCAATCAGATCAAATCCAATTAAGATCAAATCAGAGATCAAATTTGGTAGTTGATTGCCACAATCTCTTGACTCTTCTAAAACGAGTAAGAAGATCAAGGGAAATCCTCCAACGATATGGAAGGATCAAAACAGATCGAGAAGGTCCACCGACCTGCCAATTCTAGCTTCGCAGAAGCTGATCCTAGCCTCGCAGCAGGGCTACTTTCCAGATTTAAACAGATTTGATTCAATCTATTTCCATATCTTCAAGGGACGATTATACCCTTGCTCTCCCTATAAATAGCCCATCAAGGGTACAAGGAGAGAGAGACACGCAGAGACGCATACGGACGCACGAGATATAGATCGATCGATCGAAGACAAAAAGAGGACTCCACAAGTAGAGGCTTCTTCACAACGCACCGTGCGTTCTCGAATTCAGAGACCTTTTAGAGAATTACTTTCTCTATCCAGGGTGTTGATACCCTAACATCGTCCTTCTTCTCAAGGAATCTCCGGAATCAGGCGAGAAGAAATTCCTTATTGAAAGCGATTTTGAGAAGCAGCAAGAGGGTTCTACCAACCTTCTATTCTCTGATTCCCGAACCAGGCGAGAAGGGAATCTCATCGCTCGCATCATCAAAGGGACAAAGTGGTCGCGCGCTGACCAGACTCCTATCGGCACACTTCTCCAGAATCTCTGAGGAGACCTACTTGTAATCTTTTGAGAATACTTGTAATTTAGCTCCTCAAACTCTTTTTTGTAAGTTTTCCCTTTGCAAACATAAGGGAAAACATACTCAACCGGTACTCGACGAAGCAAGTGAAGGGCAAGATTCCTCAAGAGGCATAGAGTGGTTACACGCCTAATGTTGCACACCTACGAATTTTTGGGTGTGTTGCATATGCTCAAGTACCTGAAGTCAAAAGGAAGAAGCTTGTCAATCATGGTGAAAAATGCATTTTCATTAGATATAGCGAGGAGTCAAAGGCATACAAGCTCTACAATCCACTAACTAAGAAACTAGTGGTTAGTAGAGATGTTGCCTTCAATGAAGCTGAAGCATGGAGTTGGAGTAATAAATAGACTGTCAAGAGAAACCCGTGGTGAATGAACTTGACGAGCCCCTACGTGAGGTTCCACCACCTGCTACACCACTATCTCCTCAACATACTACACCGTCTCCTGCAAGAGGTTCTCTAATTCTTGGGAAGGTAGTAGTAGTGATCCTCCGTGCAACGAGGTCCCATCAAAATGAGAAGCTTCAGGGAGATCTATGAGAAGATAGAAGAAGATGGAGAGACTAATCTATTCTGCTTATATGCTGATCATGAGCCTCTTACTTTCCAAGAGACTAAGGAAGAAGATTGTTGGCCATCAGTAATGAGAAAGAGATGCATGCCATCTAGAAGAACGACACATGGGAGTTGTCAACACTTTTACAAAATCACAAGGCAACAGGTATCAAATGGGTGTATAAGATCAAATGCACATCAGATGGTGAGGTTGATCGGTGCAAGCGAGGCTTGTAGCGAAAGGCTACAAACAAAAATACAGCATCGACTATGAAGAAGTCTTTGCACCAGTTGCTCGATTGGACACGATGAGACTATTAATTTCACTTGCAGCTCGTCATAGGTGGAAGATATATCATCTAGATGTCAAGTCAGCATTTCTCAATGGTGTTTTTGAAGAAGAGGTGTATGTACAACATCTAGAAGGTTTTCTGATAAAAGGATGAGAAGAAAAAGTATATCGCCTAAAGAAAGCCATGTACGGTTTAAAGCAGGTATCACGGGCATGGAATGCCCGAATTGATAGTTATCTTCATCAAAACGGCTTCACCAAATGTCCTTATGAGCATGCCATCTACATGAAGAGGAACTATCAAGACAAATTTTTAATAATTTGTCTTTACGTTGATGACTTGTTATACACAGGAAGTAGCGCCGAGATATTTGCTGAATTCAAGGAGGCGATGTTTATTGAATTTGAGATGACGGACATGTTAGCCCAGAGGCCTTTCACCTTAGTTTTGATGATGACTAACTTATGAATGTTAGTTTACTAAATAATCTTGTGTTTATATAGTTTCAGTTATTGATCAAGATATTAGTACGTGTTTAGCTTCAACAAAGAAGTTTTGGAGCTAACTCATGTAGATTCAAGAGCTCACGCGTCAAGATCGCATCTAGCACTCAGTTGGAGTCCAGCTCGTTGGATCGTGTTTTGGATTGAGTCGGCTGGAGAAAGAGTTCTACAAGAAGACTTCAGTTTGTGTTTTTTGTTTTGATTTTGTATAAAGATAGATAGTGTTGATATGCTCAAGTTTACACACACACAAGTTTAATATATTTTGGTGTTCGGTTTAACCAGTTATGGATTTCTAGCTTATATATATAGTTTTCATGAATAGATAGAATCAAAACAAGTTTACATGGTTTAATATATATTGGATTTCATCTATATACATCTGTGCTTCACATATTTGAAAAAACTTGTTTTGATGGTCTATTTCATGTGTTTAGAGTTTTGTATTTAACAAAACTTATTTTCGGAATTCATGTCAAAAACATAGATATATCATGTACATGTGTATTAGATTCTATCCATATACAATATGCTTCAAAAAGAGTATAAATATCTTGTTTTTGTATTTATATAAGTTTGGGAAAAAATCGGATTTCCATTTCAAAGTTTGATTTTTGGAAAATACAGTTTTATATTTAAGCCTAATTTCAATATCACAAAAATAGTTCAAATAGTTTGTAATATGTGTGATTTTTATCCAACATATTTGTTATTCAAATATCTTACAAGAACTTATTTTTGTAGAATTTATGAGTATTTATGGGATTTAATTGGTGGTAAATTAATCAAGTTTCAATACATATAATTCCCAGCCAGATCAGCTGGCGGTCGACCGGACCGGTCGACCGATGTGCACGAGGATGTGCACGGACCCAGTCTACAAGGCTGGTTGACCGACTGTAAGCACCCAACTCTCGGGTGCTACCGGTCGACCGAGCGGTCGACCGACAGGCTTGGCCACAACGGTTAGAAATATGACCGTTGCGCCATTCGACCGGCCGGTAGACCGGAAGGTCAAAATTGACCTTTCATGCTGTCGACGGCTCTTTTGTTTGGGGCCTATATAAAGGGGTCCTCTTGGGCTGATTCGAACAAGGATTTTAAGTGCAAATTTTCCCATCTATACAAGTGTTTTAGCGACAAGTTTTTGAAGAGTTTTTGTGCCAAAAAGATTTATCTTTATTTTGTTTTCAAGGGTTGAAAAAATCAAAAAAAGGGAGTCTTTGGGAAATTGATTTTGATCTTTGTTTCTATCTTCTTCTAGCATTTTTTCTAAGTATTTTCTTTGTGATTTGTTTTTCAAACACCTTGTTTCTCACACTTGAGCTATCATATCTATCCTATTTATAGGATCTTATTTTTGTGAGGAAAAGTTGTTTGTGATCTATTGTGATCACCAAGATTGTAATCCCTTGTTTACTTTGGGTTTGTGTCTGTTCCTCTAAGTGTAGAGAAAGTTGTGCCTTGAGTTTGTGGCTATCCCTCTTTGTGTAGAGGTGATTGAGGTTGTGAATTGACTTTGAGCCCTTATCCCTTTTGTGTAGAGGTGATTGTTGTTTGACTTTGTGCCCATCCCTCTTGTGTAGAGGTGATTGTTGTTTGGCTTTGTGCCTTACCTCTTGTGTAGAGGTGGTTGTGTTGGAGAGAGGAGTTGTGTACTCCTTACCTTGTACTTGCAAATTCCTCGGTGGAGGTTCCCTGTGTGGGAGGTCCTGTGTGGACATAGTGGAAATCCTTCTGTGTGAAGGCGGGGACATAGAGCAGTAGCTCGAACCTCGAGACATATCTCAGTGTTTGTGTTTGATCCACTATCTCTAAACTCTATCTTTCTTATATCTTGCATTACTTATATTGTTCATATCTCATATATGCTTAATATTGTTTATGTGTCCATACTTGTGTTGAACCAAGAGAGCTTCATATAGCACCTCAACTCTTAATTTAGAGGAATCTCGAGGAGACAGTTCAGAGCCCTTCACCGGGAATTCGGATACACTCTTTGGTTATACATAGTGTGTTGCAATTAGTTTTTAATTCCGCATCATTTGTCGTTAGATTAGCTATACACCTATTCACCTCCCTCTAGGTGTATTTTTAATTGGTATCAGAATTTATGCTCCTGATGTTAGGTTTAACCACCTAGGAGTGAGATCTTGGATTGCTAATCTAGTATTACATTTGCAGACATATAGTTTATACTCTCATGAATTTCATGACCCTCCCATGTATGATATTACAAACATTGATATGTTGAAGTATAAGATGAGTATATGTCACTGTTGACACTCGAAGAAGACAGGACTCTTGCATTCATCTTCAACCAGTCTGAACTGAAAGTACACCTAGAGGGGGGGGTGAATAGGTGTACGGCTAATCTAACGAACTAAAAGCGGAAATTAAAACTTAATTGCAACTACACTTATGCAACCAACAAGTGTAGCCGAATTCCCGGTGAAGGGCTCTGGACTAACTCCTCTTGATTTCTCTGAATAAGAGTTGAGGCGCTATATGAAGCTCTCGTGGTTAAGCACAAGTGAGGCACACACAAACAAGCTAAGCATATAACATGAATGAGCAATATGAAATGATGCAAGACACAAAGTAAAGAGAGAGAGAGAGAGTAAGAGTCAATGGATCAAACGCAAACACACGAATATGTTTCGAGGTCGAGCACACAGCCCTACGTCCCCGCCTTCACACAGAAGGATTTTCAATCCACTAACTTGTCCACACAGGACTCCCACACAGGGAACCTCCACTGAGGATTTGGGGCAATACAAATCACCGGGAGTACACAACTCCTCTCTTTACAAACACAACCTCTACACTTAGAGGTTAGGCACAAAGCTACCACAAATCAACCTCACAAATAAGGGATAGGCACAAAGCCAATACAACCAATCAATCTCTCACTAGAGGGATAGGGCACAAAGCCACCACTCCACAAATCAACCTCTACACAAGAGGAATAACACAAAGTAGGAAGGTTTACAACTTGGTAATCTATCTCAACCACAAACAACTTTTCCCACAAAACAAAGATCCTATAGATAGGATAGTATATAAGCTCAAGTGTGAAAAATAAAGAGTTTGAAAATCATAAACTCAAAGAAAACTATTGGGAAAACAACTAGGATAAGATTAAAATGAAGATCAAAAACCAATCCCAAAGTTTCTCCTTTTCTTGAATTTTCCAACCCTTTAAAACAAACTAAAGATAAAATCTTTAAAGCTCTAAAAACTCTTTTGAAACTTGAAATAAAACACTAGAGAATGGGTGAAATTTTGCTCTTAAAAATCTTAATCAAAACCTCTCTTAAATGGGGTATTTATAACCCTACTTGGAATCTGCCCGTTGGCAGAGAAAAGGCCCAGATTGGCCTTCCGGTCAACCGGCCTTGATCGTTGGGCCTGCCGGTCGACCGCCCGGTCGACCGGGCCCTGAACCAGATAGCAACGGCTCTCTGGCCGGTCGACCGCCCGGTCGATCGGGGCAGCCCGAGAGTGGGTTGCCTTCAGTCGGTCGACCATTCGGTCGACCGGCCCAAGGGGCTGGCTGCGTGCACATTGTGTGCACGTCCGGTCGACCGTTCCGGTCGACCGGCTCCTGGTCCGCTCGACCGGTCGGTCGACCGCCAGAGCCTGGCAGGGTTTTTAAGGAATCAGAAAACTTGGTTTTTAATTCTCAAATAAATCCCATAAATTCTCTAAAAATCCACAAAATAGTTTCAGTATAATTTGATATACAAACATGTGTGAAAAATTTCAACACATATTTCAAACTTTTTGAACCATTTTGTGTTATGAAAATTTTGTCGAAAACAAAACCCGTATTTTCAAAACTTGAATTTTTGGATTGAAAATTCGTTTTGTCCAAAACTCATCCAAATACAAAACATGATACTTAAACAACTTTAAGCATGTTTTATATGGATATAATCTAATATACATAAAAAGATATATATACCAATGTTTTTGATATAAATCCGAAAATATGTTTTCGTTGAAACACAAAACTCCAAACATATGAATATGTTGGCCCGAAGGCCCATCACTCTAGTTTTGATGATGATCAACTCATGTAGTTATAGTACTAATGATCTTGTGTTTAATTAGTGACAGATTTATGATCAAGATCTTAGTAGATGCATAGCTTCAACAAAGGATTTGAAGTCAAGTTTTGGAGCTAGCACGGTTTGATCCAAGAGCCATTGGATCGTGTTTGGACCAAGTCAAGAAGATGAGAAGGCTTCAAGTGAAGACTTCAAGAAGATGAAGACTTGTGTCTAGGTTTGTTTTAGTAAGATTTTGTTTTTAGATAAAATGTAAAGGATAGAATAGTTGGTGGATTGCTCAAGTACATATACACATACACACACTCTTGATTTAGTTTGTTTTAGAAAAAAATTTTAACCAAAAATCAAAACGGTATTCAAGTGAAGACTATAAGTGTTTTAATTTTGGTATTCAAGTTTATATGTTTTATCCAAAACCATGTTTAGTGCATAATGTCAAAAACATAGATATTTCACCATGTTTGTGTAGTAGATCATATCCATACACTCTATGCTTTCAAAGTTATTAAATATCTTGTTTTTGTATTTGGAAAGTTTTGGAAAAGATAAGTTTTAGAAAAACAATTTTTGGAAAATACTGTTTTTCATTTGAGCCAATTTTCCATATTACAAAAATAGTCCAAATCATTTGTAACATGCCTTGATTTTGTGCAAGCATGTTTGTTTATCAAAGTATATTGGTAAAACTATTTTTGTAGATTTTCTGTGATTTTATGAGATTTTATTTCATTCAAAAAGACCAAGTTTTTAATCCCTTAACAGTTCTGTTTC
>JAVJIF010022801.1:0-15116 GCA_038442645.1 Agave tequilana
AATAGATTATTGAACGATGAACTCTCAAGAGAGAACTCTAAATCTATAGCTTATTGGGTTCCATGAACATTAAAAATAACAGCAAAGCAAGCACAGAAAGTAGAATCATTTTTTGGTGATATTGTAGAAGTAGCAAAAAAGAAAACTAAAAGATGATGTAACAAATAGAATGGTACACTAGAATGGCATGAAAAGGACAAGTACAAAATAATGTAGTGAAACATGAGCGCATAATTCTTGTCAATGCATTCCATCAGTCACCTTGGTTGTGAAATATAAGGTTGCTTACCACGAACAAGGACCTAGGAATTTATAGGGAACACTTATGACTCAAGTAGATTCGGCCACTTCTAGGCCTTGGATAGAATCAGCTTGCACTTGAAAGCTGTTTATGCACAGTCAATAAACAGAAGTAATACACAAATTTGAGTTTTGAAGCATTTTAAGATCACGACCAACATGCAATTTGGAGCCTTACATTCGATAATAAGATGCCAGTCCAACTTCTCAATGGTAGATTTTAGTTACTAAGCACAGTTTAAAAGATATTGATTGGTTCTAGAGTGTCCAGAGACGAATACAGGAACAACACAACCACCCTCCAACAAATGCTAAAATAGAACAAAGTTTTAAAAACACGGTACAAAAGGAGATTCCCAAACACACCTCTATTACATACATGGAAATAGCCATTTTATTAGACCCAGTGGGCTCCTTGATGTAATACAGGATCGCAATCACCTTCGAATACAAATAAAAAAGAAAAAAACTAGGGTTTTACAAGAAATAAAATGAAAAAAGAGCTTAGGGTTGGAGAAAGAACCAGATACTTTAGGCTTCACATCTCTTACGCGGGCTTCACACTCCTTGCACCACGGGCTTCGCATCAAAAACTCAACACCACTCTCAAGAGAATTTAACTGGAAAAAGTTCTAATTATTCACTGTCTGTTTATTCATTGTGTTTAGCCTCTTTATATATGCTCTACAAAGTGAACTTCTCAAATATAACCGATGTGGTACTAAAGAAAAATAGACAAAATACAACATCTCAAAATAAGTTAAGGCATGAAAAGACAACTGATGTCCTCATCACTCCTTCAAGTTAATTTTGGCTTCCATTATAAGAGTGTCTAGCCTGCATACATATAAAGGGATTCAACAAAGAAATTAATAAGGAAATCTAACTAAAGATAATATCTATAGTATATATTAAAAATGACCAAGGATACCAACTTTAAGTAAAAATTAAATTTTAACATCAAGCTTCTCTCTCTTTAAACCTATAAGACTGTCAAATTTTATGCACTTAGAGGAAAAGGAAGAACACCCAAACTCTATAGAGAACTATATGGGTAATAAAGGTGCACTTAAAGCAAGATTCAATAATAGTACGACACAATTCATCTAGAAGATATATCATTATGTCAACCACTTGAATATGGAATATTGTAGCCTTATTGTTGCTCATAAGTAGAAAATAAAAGCTTATTAAGAGATCTATTAAAAGAAAGCATTGATCTTCAGTCTTCTTAACGTATACTGTGTAATAAAATAACCTTATCTTGTTGGTGACCGTAGAAACCTAAAATAGTCTTGTTGTTGACACATGGTGATTGACATGGTATTATTGATATAATATCAAGGGTTTCAATTCATGGGAAAATCAAGTACAATTCACAAGATTATCACTTTGAATAAAATCCAAGAGATTATCATCTCACTATCCAAACGAGACGTAAATCTTCCTGTAAAATACATTTGAAGGAAATTTGATGTGAGATGCATCTGAAGTAATCCTAAAGTTTTTAAGTTTTTAGTGTCATTGTGACAAGTTAGACTTGTCTTATCTAAAGGTTAGATGTAAACAATGATGAGCAAAATTGACCTAGTTTTTCTTCGTCTTCTTTTTTCCTTGGATGCTAGGCAAACCTTTCATGACCCCCAAATACTTAAAATATAAATGGAGATTAACACCCATCTAAACAAGATCAAAAATATCCTAAAATACTTAAGATTATATTGTTGACAAAAATATTCACCTAAAAATTTATATTGCTTAATGGCTAGTAATATGATATAGTCACTTAGCAAGAGCTTATGGTTCTTCATCTCTATTGGTGAATTTCTTCAAACATATTTTTAGTAAAATATGATCCATACCAATTAAACACAACCCCTTGGTTAGGGTTTCAAATTGGCTGGAATAAGATTAATATAATTAATTAAATCATTGCTCTCCAAATTCTTAAAACTGAAAAAGTCAAAAGAAAAAAATAGGAAATCTAGAATCTTAAGCAATCAATAAGTGCTATAAGAAAACATACAAATCTTTAGAATTAACAAAATAATTGGTACTTCTTTAGATTGAACAAAGAAAACGGAAACTAAAAAAGAAGTCACAGAAAAAAATTGGGGTTCATAGAAAAGAAATTACCATCTTGTTTTTTTGAGTGGCATTCAGTGGAGATTTGATGGTCGAATGGCACCCGCTTGGAAGTCGTGGAATTTCCCAACAATAGAAGGTGAGGTGGATGCCTCACTCAAGAGGCTTGATTTTGGGATTAAGGTTTTAGGAGGGAAGATGGAAGAGAGAGTGGTGGAGGTTGGTGAAGAGATAAGATATAAGTCGTCGGCCATAGGACGTTAATCTCGAAGGCGGGGGGAGTAGCAGAGAAAGAGGAGGAGAGAACAATAGGAACAACGGAGGTGAGTTGGACTGGCATCAATCGAGAGCGAGAGAAGAGAAAAGGAGAGAACACTCATAATAAACGCTGATTGGATCGAATCGGATAATCAAACGGATCAGGTTCTTAAAAGTAAATAAAGAAGTTTTGACAATCAAGATTTATTCGAAAGAATCAATGGACAGGATCTGCTCTGGAAAGACCAAAAAAAGACATCCAAATCAACAAACTCGCTCTTTTTAAAGGAGTATAGATTATATGCAGTAGATATTTTCATACATGTTGTCATATCCCCGTGTTTTCGTATCCTAATTTTTAAGTATTTGTCGTGTCGCCGTGTTCATGTCCTGTCATATCCATACCCCATGTGTGTGTCCTTGCTTCATAGTGAGTGCTTTCTCGAACCTTGATAACATGAAAAGTTACTCAAGAATTCACTCATGTAATTTCCAAATAATAATACTATGAGACTGCTTTTCCGTCAAGAAAATGCATAGATCTGTTTATTTTTATTTCCCTCAAATCAAATATTTATTCCTTTTTTTGGATTTTTGTGGTGAGCAGCTTCTTTTGCGATATTTGCCATATGATCGTGCACTATGGCGGCATGAGTTGGACAAGAAGCGTTCCCAGTACAAGACTTTTAAGGATGAGCTTCTGCTAAATCCTGTAAGTCCGATAGTTATAGCAAGGTCTCAAATTACTGCTCATATTAGGTGTTCATTTTCCTTTTTATAACCGAACTATATATTTTATTGTCAAAATAAATCTGTGGTGCAGAAAATATATATATCTAATCGCTGTAGGATTATAAGTGGTCTTAATATTAAAAAAATGAACTTATGTCTGTGTTTATTTTTATGTTATTTTGCATGTTTTGAAAGTTTCTGTTGTTAGTCAGTCAGAAATCACACGAAGGATGGATGAATCTGTGGGTCACAAAGATGAAGACTTGAATTGTGGGGGAAGTGGCTTTCTTCCAAGATCTGAGATAACTCATGGGGAACACCCTCTGAGCCTTGGATCAACCAGCGTCTGGAATCAATTCTTCCAGGTATTATTCTGAGATCATGTATTTAAATGTAATTTTGCAACTAGTATGCTTCTTTAATGACATACTATGTTATAGATTTTGCGTCAGAAAAGAATACTCATTGAAGATTTTATTTACATGTATTATGCACTGCCTTACTTCTCATGTGAGTATATGTTAGTTGGTGCAATTCGTCTATACTTCAATTCACATGAGCTATTTACAATTGGGTTGCCAAACTCGGCATGCTTCTCTGTTTAAATTGTCACATATAGGCTCCTCACTGTGTTGTTCTACCCATTGTGTGCATATAGTGTTTGCACATCACATGTGTCATAGGGCAATGCTGTTGCATCCACTTTCTGGTTGAACTTTTCAGAATTTTCTTTAGCCATTAGTGGCAGATCATGGGTCGCAAAGAGTCAGAACAAGAACCAGAGGGCGGGATGGAGGGAGATTCAAAGGGCTCTTCTCACTATAGAGGCACCGGTTGAAAAATCCAACCTTCTAGATTTCATTAATCACTACTTATATTAGTATCTGTTATATCTTAGGAGAAGGGGGGAAAAAAAAGACAACTGGTTTTCTTATCTAATTCATATTCTATGGCATCTCTACATCTAGGGCTGTAAACATTGGATTCAAATTGAACCTATGTAAAATCTGAATATGATAAAGATAATGTTTTGCTTGAACCCGAATCCCGTACATGCACTTGGATCTGAATCCCCCAAAAAAAAAATTGGAATCAGATTTAGATTTTGTTTGGACTATTTCTACATGAGTCCTATTCAGGTATATTATTTTAGATCCGAATTTAACGCTAATTTGATTCTCTAATATCTAAATCCAAATTTGACTCAAATCTGATCTGGTCTAGAATTTCAGACCCGAATCTAAATTTATACCTGAAAACGGGTTGGGTTATCGAATTTTTGGCTACAATTACAGCCGTATCTACATCCATCCATACTCAATTACTTATCTTCCTTTTATTATCTTTCTTTTAATTTACTTAGTTATCTCTATCAGATTAGATAATCACATGATTATTAATCAAATCCTAAGTACATCTTTTTTTGTCTATGCACTATTTTTTACTTTATTGAAAACCTTGCATTATCTAACTGTAATCTGTATTCTTTGGAAACAAAAGTTTAATATTAATATAAATTACATAATAAGTCATTAATATATAATTCTTAAAAAATTTGAAAGTGGTATGTGATGAGAACTTAACATATGATATAGAAAACAAGTGCAATATGTTAAGACTCTTTAAATACTGAGGGAAAACTAAATTTAAATGCTTGTGCTTGCTCATGCATGCATGTTTGTGTCTGACTGTCTGTATGTTCTTGTGTGTATTCACCCCCTTTGTTGTGCTTTGCATATGCCTGTCAATTTATATAAGAACTGAAAGTGAAAAGCAACGGCGGAAAGCCTGGTGAAGTGGTTGTCTGATCCAGTTGAAACAGGGGGTGAAACTGCTTTAGCTAACTCCAGATGGTAATCTCTTGTTAACTTTTGGTTTACTTTTATCCAAAAAAGTCTTGCTTGCACCATGTATTTCCTATGGCATAAAATCCAAGTTGGTCTCTTTGTCCTCTTCAAGCTCCAGCCATTTCTTTGAACTGTATCGGAATCACCCTACCTTCTTTATAGGCCTTTTGAGTTTACCCTGGGCTTACATTTGAACCTAGGATTTCCCACAACCACTTCAATTCCTTTACGGCATGAGCTAAGCTTAAGGGGCATTAGAGCCGTTTCGGGGTGCAAATGTTATTTGACACCAGTGTTTTAAATATCGGATATCGGCGACATACCGGTCAGCAAAATTATATACTGGGTGATATATCGCGGTATGGTACTAAATACCCGACGTCATTTTGGATGCCATACCGGATGAAAATATATATGTGATTTCTTAAATAAATTATAGGAAACTACTTAAAGAAAGTTTAGGGCCGTAGACTCATGGGGGATACTTACCTTTTGTAGAAGCTTCTCAAATGCGTTTGTAGAAACTTCTCAAATGTGTCACATGATAATATATCAGATATATTCATCTTGGATATCGGCACGTGGCGATATATTGGCCAATATCAGTCCAAAATGATATCCGGTAAAATTTTACATTTGTTGTAATGTTTTGGATAAAATACATGTATCTCGGCCAATATGCCAGTAGCCGGTATGTCAGCCGAGATTTAAAACAGTGCTTGGCACCCAAGAGGTGTTAGGATTCTATTAATATCTGGGTTATAAAGAGTGGAAGGCGGGGTGAGGGTTTGGACCCAACACCCATTGCTTAGCTACCTAAGCAGTCGCTTGGGCAAAACAAGCTTTAAAATAAAAGTGGAAATTAGACTTGCACCCAAAGAAGCTTTCCCTCGCATCTCCATCGGAGGTCTTGCCCTGACTTCCCCTGTTGTCAGCTATCACGCTCTACCGCGTGCCAATCTCCATTGCCTGCGAGTTAGAGGGGGGTTGGGTTAGGACTTCAAGCCCTACCTCTTCATAATAGAAGCAGATCGATTTTGACGTGCTTCTTAAGTTAAAACCCTAACAGGTTGAAACTGACCCACTTCTTTTATAAAGCGTTGGGATTTATCCATCCCCCCTCCTCATTGGTGCTAGGGATGGCAACACGCGTGCGATGCCACAACGAGGCCTCCAATGACCTCTGGCGGAGGTGGAGAGGCCAGTGAGGGCTTTTTTGGGTGCATGCAAGTTTTTCTTTCTTTTTATTTATTTTTTATTTTTATTTTTATTTTATTTTATTTATTTATTTTATTTTTTTTTATTTATTTATTTTTTTTTTTTTTTTGGGGTGGGGGGGGGGGGGGTGGTGGAATGCCTAGTGGGGGGCGCTGCCTAGGTAATTCGGCTTGGGCGGGGGGGGGGGGGGGGGGTCGCCTTTGCTCAGGCAGCCTTCTAGGACGTTTTTTTTAGAACACTGATTTATGTTCTATGGCTTATATTGTTTCCACAGACGAGGGCTAGAAGGTCCAATCTGGGCTTTAATTGCGCTAGAACAAATTTCCTTTTACCTACGTATATCTTTTAATTTTTGCAGCAACTTGGTGTATTTATGTTTCATTTTGCATGTGCCTGCATATGAATCCCATAGGGTAATTTAGTTTTTACATCAGTAACTGATAATTGAATCATCATGGCATTTGAGTCTTTGTACATGTTATCGATTTACACCAGCTGTGGTGCAGCTGGTGCTCCATTAAGATTATTTCCATACATATATATTCTATGCAATTGGTATTCATGCTGAAAATAAATGAGTATTTGAATACTTAAACAACTTTCAGTATTTCAGGAGACAGAGATCATAGAACAAATTGATCGAGATGTAAAGCGCACACATCCAGACATGCCATTTTTCTCTGAGGATTCTTCGTTTGCAAAGTCTAATCAGGCAAGTGTCTTTTGTTAGCCTCATACAAATATTAGTTGCAATATTACCTAACTGGATTTCTTATATTTTACTCTTGTTTCAGGACGCTTTGAGACACATACTCATTGTCTTTGCTAAACTAAATCCAGGTATAAGATACGTGCAAGGGATGAATGAAGTTTTGGCACCACTGTTTTATGTATTCAGGAATGATCCAGATGAGAATAGTGCTGTGAGTATGGAGTTATTCTATTAATGTTTTCATATTCGTCTTTGTACTTGTTTTTTGCTCATTTAATGGTTCGGATGGTCTGTTTAATGTAAATTAGGGGTTTAGTTTGGAAGGTATATTATGCAGTTTCTTTGGTTAAGTCACATGAAGACCTGATTTGGCAGAACCTTCAAATATCAAGTTAAAGGATTTTTGCTTGGGAACTGCTCTGCAGTATGCATGTCGGTTAAATCCTTGTTGCTACTGGTGAGGCTGTTCTTTCAGAAATATCACATTAAAAGGAGCAAGGTTAGCAAGGCACAGAGCCACTGCCACCAAAATAAGAAAACAATTGTTTTAACTTTTACATCTAGTGTTTTGTGGCATATTAAAGCATGTGTTGCCCCATGAAGGAACCATCAGATTGTGGTGAAAGTTCCTTAATCCCTGATAATACATGTCTGGCACTTGTGTGGACATGTCCTCCTGCGAAGTTTTTTGATACTAAATTTCTTTAATTTTTTTCTCTTTAGCTGAGATTCACATGTGACAACCAGCAAGGTTAATGGTTTTGTGATTAACTTTTGTGTTTGATAATATAATGCCAGGATGACGGGACTTCTACGAATAACCTCTTTAAACCAGAAAGTTCCAAAGTAGACAATCTCATCAACTAGGATTACTAGCCTTGAACTGTCACTGTTCAATGGACTGATTATCTGTGCATAGATTTGTTTGTGAGTGTGATATCAGAAATTGTAAAGCAACCTAATGATAATCTGCTCCAATCAATTTGTTACACTCCAACTATTTCCATTAATTAGTGGTTGAGAAATCATTTCTCTACCTCTTTCCCGTGGGTTTTGTTGGTCCTTTGTAACTCGCATACCGGCAAACATTGAAGTCACGTTATGATAATCTTACTCCAGTTAGTCACATCGTTACTAGGACCATTAGCCATTAACAACTATTACTGTTTGGCAGACTGATCACTATATTTTGTGATCTTTGTTTGTGGGTGCCCAACCTGCTTGTCAAAGTCACTTCATGATAAATCTTACTCCAGTCTATTAATTGCACCTTAACTATTGCATATTGGGAGCTCTTTATTTTTTACTGTTGTACATCTCCAAAAAAGTTAGTTTAGGCTTTTAACCAGCTGAACTTTGCTTGTGCACTTAATGTTATGCAAATTGTCCTATATTGATTACTTCACAATCATTTGGGAAAATCATTGTAATTATAATCATGAAAATGCCTTAACCTTCATTTTTACCTTCTTTTGTTTCACCATATAAAGGTTGCATGGTTAGCGTGATGTATATTAGCTAGAGATTTGGATGGGCTTAATTTTGCAAGAAAGTCCACCAATAGGTGCCAATGACTACTCTTGAAGTTGTCTCCTCCCTGTACATGAATTATTCTGAGCTGCTCTAATGATTGATCTATGTATTTAAGTTTGGCTTCTTGAAGAATGATTGATTATGTTTTCATTATATAGTCGACTCATTAGTTGATGACTCTGTTTATACTAATTTTTAATATTTGATTAACTTGCTTGCCTTTTTCTTATTGCTGTTATATACAGGCCAATGCAGAAGCAGACACATTCTTCTGTTTTGTTGAGTTGTTGAGTGGGTTTCGGGATAACTTTTGCAAGCAACTTGATAATAGTGTCGTTGGCATTCGTTCTACAATTGCCAAACTATCACAACTTCTCAAGAAGCATGATGAAGAACTGTGGCGTCATTTGGAGGTTACAACAAAGGTAAGTTAAATTTGAGATAATTTAAATTGCACAAACATTTTTGTGTTGTTACCTGTTTAAAAAGACCTATATAATTATGTTTCGGTTCTTTATTCTTTACTATTCTTACCACATACAATAATGGTAATTGTCAGGATTGAGAGACACATGGTTACTGTTTCTTTCCTGGCTCTCCAAATTATGAACTTTTAACCACCCCCAGAAGTAGTGGTAGTTGTCGGTGGGGCTATCAGGGGGTTCCTAAATAGGAAGGGGACAGAGAAGGTGGGTGGAGCTGTTGAGTCCCTTTCCAAACTCTCTATTATCTTGTGCATTCTCTTTTCTAATGGCAACTAGGGCTTATCATGATGGTGCTGAACAGCAACTGTGGTTGCTGGCAAGCTACATTGGGGTGATGCCGGATTTCGCAGGGATATCTATGAGCTACTATTGGCATTCCTTTTTTCCTTTGCTTTTTTTTCCCCCTCTTCTTTTCGTTTTTCTAAAATTGTTTGCTTTCCTTTTCCTCTTTTTTTCTTCTTCCCTGTCCTAACATGGCTACTCGGGCACCCTGTCACACCTGTCTGGTCACTTTTTTCAACAAAAACATAGTATTTGGTAATTCATTTGCTGCTATGTATTATCTTATTCTTCATTTCGTAGCCCCCTTCTGTCAAGAGGTGGCTAAACAGATGGTGGCCTAGCCTCAAGCCCATCATGTTCTTCCTATTTATAGTGTACCACCAGTTATTTCAAGAGGCTTTTCAGTTTTCATTTCCTTGGCAAATATTGGAATTTAATAATTTAAATGCTTGATGCCGTGAATCGAGGCTACATTCTGTAGCCACTTCCTTCTCAAAGTATCCTTACGATAATGCAATTTAATCTTGCAACCAAGGGCCGAGCTCTGGATTACCCGATATGATTATATGATCTATTGGACGCTTCTCCTATGGAAAAATTGGATCGTCTGACTCACCCGGCCATACACGGGTCACGTGTCCCTGAGTGTCCCACGCAGACTATTATGGAAACTATTATTCACTTTATAGATTTATAGATATGTATGAGAGGAAATATGTTATATCCCAATTGACAATAACTTTTTTATAGATCATTTTAATAAAATTATGCTCTTTAATATATGAAACAACCAAATTTTTATACTTATATGAGTAATTCACACACACACACACACACACACACAGAGAGAGAGAGAGAGAGAGAGAGAGAGAGAGAGAGAATATGAGAGAGAGAATATGCATATATAGTCGTTACGAGTAATTTACACACACACGCAGAGAGAGAGAGAGAGAGAGAGAGAGAGAGAGAGAGAGAGAGAGAGAGAGTATGCATATATTGCCGTGTCCTTGTGTTTGGATTTCAGACAATTGCAATGTCAGGCACCTGGTACCTGTGTCATGTCGTGCCAACAAAAGGCACAAGAAGATTGGTATAGGGAATTGCTTCCACCTCCTAAGTATATAGAGCCAAATAAAATCACCTTGCAATTCCTTTTATGCTCTTATATACAGATCTTTCTGCACCATCCATTCTCTCTTCCAATGCAATTCTTTTTTCTCCTAATCATAGAGTCTATCTTGAATGTACTATCATTGGCCGGCATGACTAATAAAAAGAAAAAGGAATCAGATAATCATAACATTCTGGAACCTAATATTGGTACATTGATCTTAGAGGTGCTAACACCTCATTGCTTGCTCTCTACAGCAGTAACAGACCCAATATACACTAATGTGCCTTGTGTAGCCTTCATTTTTTTCACCGTATATTTTCTCCATCTTGGTGATTCATTTGTTGTTTATTATCTTATGCTGTAATTTCATTTGGAAAATACAGGTCAATCCTCAATTTTATGCATTTAGATGGATTACACTACTGTTGACACAAGAGTTTAATTTTACGGACTGCCTCCACATCTGGGACAATTTATTAAGTGACCCTGAAGGTCCGCAGGTACTAATACTTAATTCAGAATTACGGATAAACTTTTGTTTCCCTTTCATTTTCCTTTTGCGTGTGTCTTGCAAGGTCTTACATGTTGAATATTGGGTTTCCATTGGATGTTGTGGGTTTTCCATATCGGACAGTGGATATCTGACAATATGTCGAGTACATGAGATCAAGCATGTTTAGAGACCAAAAATAGAAGAATCAAGACTTTTAAAAAATTTCTGCTCATGCATCAACTAGGCACAAAACTAACGGCTGAAAGTAGCATGTTGCTTATTTTTTGAATCCAAACTCATTTTCATAGTTGATTTTCAGTATTTAAATTTTTTGAATCAACTAGTTGAGGATGATCTACACACTTTGAAATTTGATTTGTGTTGGGTATTTTGAGTTTAACTTGAAATCCAAACTCATTTTATCAGTTAAACCCAATTGGTTTCGATATTGATCTATACCCGTCGATAATTGCCAAGGATACACTAGATGATATTACAGGCCGATGTCCAAAATATTGGCTGATAAGAGACTGAAATGATCCATAAGTGGCAGAACCTTGATAACGATAACATTGAATGATATATCATTCATATTCAGTGATATTTGGAACGACGACGTGTCAAGTAGGCAGGTGTATGTGTTTCTTGTCTTTCCTTTTCTTTTTGAGCATGTGTGTGAATTTGGTTTGTGCGTGTGCGTGTTGGGTGGATGTTTTTTTTTGTGCGTGTGTGTGTGTGTGTGTGTTTTTTGTGGGTGGGGGATTGGGTGTTTGGGTTTTTTTTTGTTTTGGTGGGGGGGGGGGGGGGGGGGGGGGGGGGGGGGGGGGGGGGGGGGGGGGGGGGGGGGGGTGGGGGGGTTGGTGGTTGTGGGGTTGAAAGGGGTGGGGTGTCATCACCTTATTTTGGACCTTCTAAAAGCAAGAATGATATAATGCTGCTTTGCAGGAGACCTTGCTCCGAATCTGCTGTGCAATGTTGATACTCGTTCGAAGGCGTCTCTTGGCTGGTGATTTCACATCCAATCTCAAGCTATTGCAAAATTATCCAACCACGAACATCAGCCACCTCCTCCATGTTGCAAACAAGCTTCGAGGTGCATTAACTGGTTAAAGTTTTAGTTTTCAGACATCTCTGTATGTAGAATCTGTTGGCAGTGTAAATGTCACCCCACACCCTCAGCGCGTTGGCTTGTTCCAGAACTTCCATACCGAGAGCACATTTGTAACTGTCCCAATTTCTATAATTTTTGATCTTCTGTGCATATTATTATGTGGATCGAGGATTATAGAAATTAGGACCATTGCAACATTGGTTTTTTTTTTTTTCCCCCTATGCCTTTGAGCTTCTTTGTTTTGTTGTTTTCTTGGATCCTTTTTTAAATTAAAAGCTTTAACATTTTCTGTCACAGTTCGAGGTCAGTGTGTATCATGTGACTTATGTGTTTGGATATTATATCCAAGATTTTTTTTTTTTTTTTTTTTTTGCCCATTCACTTCCTTTTGGTGCTTTCATTTTGCATTGTTCTCAGATTTATTAGGGCTCAGCCCCTGTTCTCGGTTTCGGGTCAGTTGAGCTTTTGATTAGATTACAGGGTTACGGTAGTGGATGGCGATGAGATGACTCGAAACTGAAAATGTTTGTATTATGAGCTGGAGTTTCAAGTCATTTTGGGATCATACTTTTCTCATCACCAATCTCTCCAAATTTTCTAAAAAAGATATTGCTTCCAAATCGTTCGTTTATTTGTCTTCAACGCTTGGGATATCTTGAAGCTAAAACCAATAAAATTTTGTTAGGACAATATTCTTGCCCCAATGGTGGGATCATAATGGGTCAGGGCCCACCTGACAATTATTTTGTAGAAAAGTTTTCATGAGTAGAGAGGATGGAGAAAATTCTGTGTCAACAAAGTATATTCATCAAGAAGATGAGTTGGTTTTTCAACATTAATGTCATAAAAATGATATTTTGCGACTGTCCATTAAAATGACAAATAGTGGAGCTTCCCCTTATTTTTAACTGGCTAATTCACTAGATACATTTTATAGGGGTTGGGTTGTACAGCCTTCAAAAATTGACAACAAAAATTGTTGCATTCAGAATGATCACCAGCATTGTAGACAGAGACCGCATTCTTTTTTTTTTTCCTTCTTCTTTAAACACAGAGACCCTTCACGTGTTTGTGTGTCATCTTGTTACAAAGCTGTCCACTTACTAACTTCACAACTATACTCAATACTCAGAATCTTGCTCTCAAACCCCCCACTAGAGTACTCTCTGTACAATGTCTCACTAATGCCAGCAGACTTCAGTTCGCAGCACATCATCTGCCATCTCTGAACTCTTCACAGCTGAGAAGCGAAAATAAAACAAAAATAATGAATCAACAACCTGATTTTTTTCAATATCATGGATCTCCCATCACCACATTGCCTGTTCTATTATTCACACTTCTCCCTTCAGGATGATCCCCTCCGCCGCTCTCCAAACCACTGTCCAGGACTTCCAGTACGTTGTCAGGCGGACACTTGTTGGCCGGATCTTTAGGCGACGTTTGGCAGAAGCATTCCGGCCATGAGTTTGTGTAGAATGACTCAGGTCGGACGCGCTTATGGGCTCGCCGAACTTGGTCCGGGCCATGACACGCCGGACTCGCTCTTCAAAGTCAGCGCCCGGCCCTCCTCTCTATCCATGAAGATGGGGGCCAGAGCTTTCCTATCGGGCTGGATGATGGTCCGGAAACCATAGTAGAGACGGTGGCCCATGAGGTTGTTGGCGAAGTTGCTGGGGCCATCGTAGGTCGGCATGAAGATGTCAGATAGGAGGCACACCATGTAGTCCACAGCAGAACCAGCAAGCCCTTGCGCACCCTCTTCGAGTTTTTTTGGCAATACTGTATTGTGATTCTCGAGGTGAGGGAAGAGGGCACGAAATGGTTTCATGAAACGATCTCCACCAAAGAGATCTCCTGCAGCTATGTAGATTCTGGTGGTGTTATCGAATCCCATGGAGCGCAGTATGAGACCCACCTGCACCGATGAAGAGCAAGGAAAATAAGCTTACGAGATTACAGCTTGTAGAAGTAACAGCCCATGATGAAAATTTCTAGAAATTTTTTTTACAGGAGGATGGAGGTTGATTGAATAATTCACTAATTGTTCATATAAAAATATTTCAAATTTGATTCGGGTGATCATTTAAGCATATTGAACTTGAACGGGAAGGATTTCATCTGACACCCACCCAACCCGCAGTGTGTGCCAGCGCACAGCACAGGCACATACAGATGTCTAGAGTGCGCGCACACATGGAGCTATTGGTAATGTTGAGGTTGTTTTAAACAAGAAACAGAACTACGAACATCTTGGATTATATAAAATTAACAGATCGAAAGCTGTATAGGTATGAGCATTTGGATTGGCATTTTATCATATCTAATTGAAACTTTAACCCACTTGATCTATGGTCTTCACTAAAAAAATGGAACGTACTAAATAACAGCAGAAGAAAACAGAAATTTTTACCTCTTCTGGAGTTAATGGGCACTTTCCAATAAGCCTCCTTTCTCTATAAACGAGTTTCTTTCTCCTTGAAATTTTCTTTCCGATACTTTGTCAGGACCTTCTGCTCTTCAGGCGTAAATATATCCAGACACCTGAAACAATTTCATATTAGAATCCGAAGAATCTTTCATGAAATTCACTCAAATTAGATGGCATGTGAAATCCCCGGGTAGCAAAGTTAGTTGTATATTAATTGGAATAATCTAAGATAGGGATACTACTGACATATTTCAAGTCATAAACATGTAGGTCCCTCCTGCCAGATTGAGCTCTAGACTTGTGGAATCTTTTTAGACTTCAAACCACTATTGTCAGTGCACACCCACATAAGCCCCTAAGCATGCAACTGCATCCAGCCCACTTCAGTAATATGATCCACAAAGGGTAAAATTTTTTGGGAGGCTACGGCTTCACTAATAAACAGAAAGCAACAACTCCAGCAGCCTCTGAAAGGCAATCAACTAATAACAATAAAGCAGTAAACTGAGTTACAA
>JAVJIF010022802.1:0-12310 GCA_038442645.1 Agave tequilana
GGCCCATAGCCAATACGACATCATCAAGAACCATGACCCTTGAAGGAGAAACCGATCACGGTCCCCGGCAATAGTAAAACGGAAATAAAAAATCCATGACTCAAGGGGAAGATCTCCCACCCATTCGGTAGATTCCATAGGTTCTTAAGGCCTTGATGTGCTCTGTCAACACTGACGGAGCGACCAAGGAACTTGCCGACGAGGGCTAATTGTCAAGGCTTACAACCTTCTGCAATTACATTTGGGGGGTGATGACTGGACCGGGAAACGATCGCCGTAAGCTGTCAATTTGAGTAGAAGTGAGAGAAGAGAATCAACAGTTGAAGATGAAATCAGGGCAGCACGATAAGATAGGGCTTGACAGAGAAGAGGAACGGTTTAGGTAAAATTTAGAGGAGGATTAGGGGGTAGAAGGGGAGGATCATTGGAAGAGAGTTCGTACTGATTAAGAAGAGAGGCACTGAGATGGGACATGATGAAGAAGAGGTACATGCAGAGGGAGAGGCGATGGGTTAAGGGAAGCGTTGTGTTTTCTGGAAGGTGCCATCATCCATTGAAACATCTTTTCTGCTATTGAATTATATATACTTGGATCCTTGCCTATCTTGTAATTTCTGGAGCTGACACAAAGATACACTTTTTCCTATTTTTTGTTGGCAACAATTGTGAGGAGCCGTTGATGGGGACATCACCAGTTGCTAGTGATTTATTTGCCTTAGTTTATTTTGAGTTAGTTGTTTTTTCTTTTATGTGGGTATTTAGTACCACATCGATTGTTTCCTAGAAAGTGCTCTTTTGTAAAGCCTATATAAAGGCCTTAGACTTCTTTATAGTAGACAATGAATAATTAAAATTTTTCCAGTTAAAATTTTGAGCTCTTGAGTTTTTGAGATTGGGATGCAAAGCCGGGGTGTAAGGGGTGTGAAGCTCGCGTAAAGGGTGTGAAGCCCAACATTTATCTGGTTCTATTCTAAACCTAGTTTCTCTTTTCATTTTTCTTGTTAAACTCTTGTTTTCAATTTTTTTAATTCGAAGATGATTGTGATCCTATCCGTTTTACATCAATTTGGTATCAGAGCTTTGGTCCCAATCGCCTTCAAATTTCTTTCCTTCCAAAATCCCAATCTAGATCGCTAGACCTACTTCAAAAATCTTCTTTTTTTCAAACCTAGCTCTTCCACTATTCAGATCTAGATCCAAACCATAGATCTACTCTTAAAAAAAATACTGTTCATGATTATTGTTCCATGAACAGTAATCACCGTGGTTATTGTTCATCTCCCCCACTCCACCAGTTCGGAGTCCGTTTCTCGTCTGTTTGGAGTCGGTTTTCGAGCCCTACTTGAAGCGTTGGGTTCGTGACTAAGCCCTGGCGCCACTAAGAGAATTTGTAGCACGCGAGCAGCAGATTCGACCTCAGTGAGCCCGTGTTTGGGGCCGGTATTGCCCCTGCAGCAGAAAATCAGTGTTTTGGTCACATTTTCAGCCCGATTTGAGTCCAATTCGAGTCACTGAGTTTATTGGGTAACCTCTGATTTTTATACATTTAGTTTTATTCATGGTTTTTTCTTTTGTGGCAAATACATTTATACTTATGGGGATGAGAAGAGGTTGAAAGGGACATGTATGCAACTCTCCTGTATTTTTGAGGTTTTGATGATCAGGATGGGTATGAAGAGGGGAAAAATCATCTCGAAGATTTCTTCAGATATTCCCCCCTGACACCTACGTGGAAGTGCCACTATGCCCGGATGAAGCTAATTGGAGAAGTTTATTGGTGTTGCAAAGATAGTCATAGCAAACTGTCAAGATTGGTTGGTCTTACAACAGTTTCTTCGTACTCGGTATGCTCCACATCTTGAGGGACCACAATTTAGCGTTCTGATCGATCTGCTTGCTGAATGTAAGGAGATTTTCGCTGGCATGATGAAGATGCTAGAATGCAAGGCATCAGATGTTGTTGAAGATTCAGAGTCAGAAGTTGATGATAAGCCAGGGCCAAAAGTTGTTACTGAGTTGGCACCACTGCAAGAAGAGGTTTCCTCTTGGTCTACAGAAGTTGAAGAGCTTTCTAATAAGTTCCTTTTAGATCTTTCACCAAAGTTTACTATGGAGCTAGTACCATCTTTGGCAGATGTGAGCTCCTCAAGTTTCTTAAGATCGTCTGATGTGTACGATTCATTGCAGATCCTTCTCTAAGAGCCATTTTCACAGATATCAGGTCACTTATGGTGCAGTCAGTTTAGTTTTCATCATGGATGACTTGCCTCAGTCTCCTATCGGTGCCTTGATCAAGTTGCTATCTTTTATCGATCCGACACGGAGACCAGTTACACCTCCACCATCTTGGTCTTAATGTGATGCATTAGTGCTGCTACCACGGCCACCGCCATGTCCCAATTGAGATGCTTAATGACATGAGAGGTGTCCTTACTTGACAGGGTCAACTCCCTTCCACCCCGGAGCAAATGATGGGGACATCGTCAGTTGCTAGTGATTTATTTGCCTTAGTTTATTTTGAGTCAGTTGTTTGTTTTTTTTTATGTGGATGTTTAGTATCACATCGATTGTTTCCTAGAAAGTACTCTTTTGTAAAGCCTATATAAAGGCCTTAGACTTTTTTATTCAGTGGACAATGAATAATTAAAACTTTTCCAGTTGAATTTCTTGAGCCCTTGAGTTATTGAGATTGAGGTGCGAAGCCCGTGGTGTAAGGGGTGTGAAGCCCGCGTAAGGGGTGCGAACCCCAACATTTATTTAGTTTTATCTCTAAACTCTAGTTCCTCTTTTTATTTTTCTTGTTTAACCCTAGTTTTCAATTTTTTAATTCGAAGTGATTGCAATTCTACCCGTTTTACATCAGCCGTCTGTTCTGGATATTGCAGCACTTAAAACGATGTTTATGGCATTATCAGGTGAATAGATTTTCCTTGTTGAAGCAGCTTCACCTTATACACAACACTGGATGTACCAGATCTTCATTGCAGCTACCACAGGTTGGGTGTTGGTTGGTTGTTTATCACTTGGCTTTAGCGTCTGCATATTAGCTAATTTGTAAACTGAATGCTTGTGGCAAAAAAATGCATTTGCGGACCTTTATCTTCACGAGTATAGTTTCATACTGTAGGAGGGATGTGAAAATATGATACTGCATCTTGCTACAAGGTGACTATAAGTATGTGTTGTCTTTGTAGTTTAGATTCCTTTTATAGTTTTAGCTTGAGGACCTTCTGTTAATTTAGTGTTATACTCCAGTCTCCTCATCAGGCTTTTGTTTTATTGGGTAATTTGAAAGGAGAGAAGATCTTCACATTGTCTCCATTGATTTGGTAGATGGCAGTTGATAGCACTCCAAGATGGTTACTTGGTAAGCATTATGAAGAAATGTAAAGGGATTATTAATTTATTAGTGTTAACTCCAATCTTGATGAAGTCTTGGCTAAATATTATCTGATTTGAATTATTTTATTTGGAACATTAGCTTAGATCTGATTACACTTAGAGATATAGTGTTAGTTTATTTGATTTTGTTGGTTAGTAACAATTAGATTTCGTTTAGTTGTTTGTTGGTCAACTATTTAGATTTGTATTAGGCTGTTGTTTTAGATCAGAGAATCTAGATAGGTATTGTTTGTTAATATCTATGTAAAGACTAAAGGGGCCAGGTTGTGAGGCCTGTAATCAGTTTTAGTAAATGAAGATTTGAGTTCTATTAAGGGATGCGACTTGGTTATCTTCTCGTGATTTGTTGATCTCCTTTTCACTTTTCTTCCCCTGGATATAAAATCTTCCAATTAGGCTTTGGTTCTATTTGGTTATTCAGAAGGAGAGAAAATACTCACATTGTTTCTTTTGATTGATAAATAGCAGTTGATAGAGTGCCAAGATGGGTTACTTGGCAAGCGTTAAGAAGAAATGTAACTGATATCCTGAAGTTATCAGTGACATGTATGAGAAGAATTATTAGTAAGCTGCTTACACAGGTGAACTTCTGGTTACTGTAGGGCTAGTCAGTAATGAAATATCCATCTCTCGCTTTATGTATAATGGTTATAAGGTAGTGTTTCTAAGATCTCAGCTATATCGTGTATGTATTTTGCACTTTATATAGTAATTGCTGATAAAACAAGAATGATAAATACAATTCTAATAAAACTGAAGCCAGAGGGATGAACTAATGGAGATTCTTTATTGTGCATGTTATTGATGCATGCTTGGCAACTTAAGGTACAATTTTTGTATAATAATAATCATAGTAGTAGTAATAATAATAAATAATAATAATGAGAGGGTAACATTGTAAACCTGAGAATGTTGGGAAACAAAAAGGGTCCAAGAAAACAAGATGAATGCAGCAAAAATGAGTGTCAATAATATGGATATGTAGTCAAGCACTCAAGCCAGGCATGAAAAAAGAGGTGGTGTAGGTATTGCACGAAACGGTCGCTAGGCAGTGGAGAAAGAAGTTACTAAGTTTTGGATGCATATGCACAATGTTGCTAAAGACTTCTTGCAAGGTACTTATTAGTATTGAGGTGTTAAAAATAGGAAGCAAATGCCTTACGCCGATGTTTGCTGCCGGACATCATTACCTTGGACAGTTCTCCGCAACTAAAAATTGCTTGCGTCTCTGTGTCTGACACTCACGATAGTTGTATCTATTTATGTCCAACACTTGTTTTCACGCTTACTACCCTATCTACCCCATTTTCCGAAGATAGGCATAGCATGTGTATGATGTTCCTTTTCTTATCAAATTCATAGTAAATTAACTGTTTATTATCATTCTATGATCTAATATCCTTTCATGACCAGAATATATAATGTCCATAGCAGTGTCTTCATGTCTACATGTTGGAGAATTTTCTTGGCCAATATCCCGTTTCCATGTTGCAATAAAAAGAAAGACTCTAGTGATAACGTTAAAATCAAAGGCATCCAAGCACAGAGATATGCATGAAAATTGTACTTAATGAGGTAAATGGCCAGAACAGTGTCCTCACTTATGATAGTGTGTGCCCCATGGTTCTGGGATATGGCCGTTGTTGAAATACCTGAGCTTCTTAGCATGAATGTCAATCTTCTAAGTAAAATCCTTGCTCTGTTAACATTGGAAGCTTGTGTTGCATCTTGCATGAGCTACTTCCATATTCAGGCATGTTTTTTTGTTGTTGCACTGTTGTTGAAGTACATATTCATGTTGTATTATTAGTCAGTATCTTATTCCTTCATGGCCAAATCCAAGCTGTGACAAAGGAATGTTTGTGCCATGTGGCCAAGTACCAGTTTAACTCTTGCTCAACGGAGAAGAGAGTCAATGAAGGTCAACCGTGCGTGGCCCAATCTATGTTGAATCCTAGAATTGACCCAAGTTTTACCCATTTGTTTGTTGGGTCGGGTTTATAACAGATTTTAAAGTGCTTTCGAGTCTATTCGGTGTCAGAGAATATATATCCATATCTTATCTGCTTACCTTGGTTTAGGGTAGTGTCTGGGTTTACGTACAGGTCTAAGCTTGAAGAACAAGCGAGAGTATATGATCTAACAATACAAGTATAAGACAACTAAGATTATTTACTATAATCAAACACATCATGAAATTGTTACACTACATAAGGTGAAGATATTTAGGTCCATTTTCCCTCAGAAGCAATGAACTCATACAAATTAGTCAACTAATTCCGAAGAACTCCAATGTCTTATGAAATTGACTTTCTTTGGCTTTGCCTCCTAACCCATTTGTTCCATAGATGTAGTGGGGAAGGAACTAGAAGCTGGCTTTGGAAAAAAGTGATTAATCGATTCAGTGTCCTGTGAGACGCAAGCTAAACGTTGCTGCTGTACTTACAATGCAAGTGCTTTAACCTTTTGATTGTCATGTGATTTATCTTAACTTTAACTTGTGTATAATATAAGAGTCTTTGTGCTGAATCTTGAAGACTTGTGGGTCTGAATCAAATGCTTGAGCCATTTTTTCAAGCATTGATCAAGTCTTGGACTGCTTACTGATATGGGACAATGGAATGTGCATTTACTAATCTGCAGCTGATTACATGTTTCATTCAGAGGGTCGTTAATGAGTTTCGACCAGGTCAGTTTGCTGTGGAAGTGATGGTAATCTTTGCGCTATTTCCTTGCTGAATTTATAGCAGTTTTCATGCTGGTTTGACAGTTACTCTCTAGGCTTCTTTTTCATTTGATTGGTCAGAATGTTTTAGAATGTCTTGGTTCACTGCTTACGGTTGTCTTCCTCGCTTAATTTTGCAGCAAACAAAATCTTTTAGAAATCAGTTTCATTGATTTCGGTCTTGTATAATCTTTTTACAGCAGTAGAGAAGTTTGTTATTGTCTAATTTGTTGCTGCATAAGACTTGCTTGTTTGCTGATTGCAGCAGCTACAGAGCTTCTTGTTTCCTTGTTCCCTGTTTGAAAGTGGCCGCCGATGATCTTCACTTCCAAAGGCTTTGACAAAGATTTTGACCGCAATATTTCAGAAGTCTTAACAATGAGATTCAAAGGATTTATTGCAGAGATAAGCTTCGACAAAAAAGTAGAAGCAGATGAGAATCTTCTTTTATCCCTAGGTGGCCGTGAATTGATAATTTTCTCACTTTTGCGAGATTTTGGAAACAGTATATTCGATTACAACAATATTCTTTCTGTCTATTTACATGGGAATAACACATGAAGAGTTAATGAACAAAAAGTACAGTGTGTGTGAAAGATTAAGCCACTGATAAAAAAGTATTTTTTTGAGAAAAAATAGAAGACATTTTTCTCTTAAAATAAGTCATTTGCTTTTAATTCACCACAATTGTTTTACTTGTACTGTGGTTCTGAATTTAAATGGCAGTATATTTGTTTTCTCTTGCGGTGTTCACTCACTTTTTAAGATACAAGATTTCGAACCATGTTAGTATCTTCGAATATTGGCTACAATACGCGCATAATCGTAACAATCGATATAAATATTTTCTTTGTCAATGCAAACTGAACTGAACAGGTTAGGGCAATCAATACAGTTCAGATTTCGACAAAACATGAGTTCTTTTAAGCGGCGGCTCTCATTATTTTAATGAAATTTAAAGTCTTAAAAGTTTAGGGGCTTGAGCTGGATGTTACCTTAATCGTAACCGTATTATGCATTTCATTAACAAGAAAAAGGAGACACGTGGCACAGAAATAAGTACAGGGAAGAGCGAGGCCAAGCTAGCATGGGAGAATTTTTCCACACCCTAGCCATCAGTGATAGAGATGCTCTCACGTTGCCATGTTACCTTTTGGGCGAAGTCAGTTCTCAGCCATAGACTTGCCTCTCTAGCAACAGTCGGACCAATATCCAATAGAATTGAGACGAGTAGTCGACTTACGTGACCGCCAAGGCTCACTCGATTCCCCGTTCCAGGCGTGCACGACAGGGACAATTTCGTAATTTGATGCAAGCGGACATCGGAGAGTGGCGGCCGGATAAAATGAGTGGCGAGGAGAGAATATAAAGGAAAGCGACATTTTGGGCAGTTTATGCGGTTGCTATTCTTCCCCGTTGCTATCTTTTCTCGTTCGAGTATTTTTCTAATATAAAGGCGAGAAATAGAAATAAATCGAGAAATTAACAAATTTTTTTTGAAGACAGGTAGCGATTTCTCTTGCTCAGTGCGTTTGAGATCGATCTCTTTCTATTTTTCTCACTCGTTTTCCGTTTCCTTTGCTCACTGTTTGCAGATTGGATTCGAGTCGCCGACGGTGCAGGTTAGGGTTTCGCTCCCTCTTTCTCGTTGGTGTTCACATTGTCGAATCCTTTGTTGCGTTTGATACTTGGATGATAATTCTTCTTTATTTCTTGATTTTATTTCTTTATTCTTCTTGCATCAGTTCAGTTTCAGTTTCTTTTCTCTATTGTTAGTGTCGATCCTTTAGATTGACGATTTTAGGTTTTTGATATGTAGAATTTGTTGTGCTGGTGCTTTTTACTGATTTCTCGGGCTATTTGTCCTCACTACTATAACAGGCTTAGTGCTAATGCTTCAAAGAAGAATAAATCGCTTGTTGCTCCACTAATGGCAGCTAAGGTCATCATCACATCGAGTAATGTCCTGGTAGAACTTATCTCAATGTCCTTATTGCAATTTCAGCAGTCAGTTGACATAGACGGTAGTAAGAATAGTGCAGGAATGGTGAATTGCCATTTCTAACTTCCCCTGAGCATCCCTTACTTGAATATCATTCTCAACGATAGCAAGGTTAGCTTTTGAGGTGAGGTGAGAAGTAACGTTCATGTCTAATTTGGATAACTCGTGTCAGGCTGAGCAAACATTTGACTAGCAGAAGCCCATATTCATTTTCTTTAGCATTCAAAAGTCTGAAAAAGGAAGTGTCATACGAACTTGGCTTATTTTGGAACCTTTTCAGTATTATCATCATGGACTATAATAGTAAGCTATTCAAATAGCAGATGTATTATTGTATTTGAGTTATTTGGTGAACAGGATTTAACAATTTTTTTTTTTGTTTTTATTCTCAAAGAAGAAAAAGAAAACATAGTTTGTTTAAGTACAGAAGAAAACAAAATTGCTTCATAGTTTAAAGCTTAGGCCTAAATGTTATGGGAAGAGTATTCTTTTGACTGTTAAGCAAATGCTTGATAGTTTCCTTAGTTGCAAACTGTAGAGGTCAGTTTTCGACCTCCTCGAGATCATGCCACGTATTCATTTAGCACCAAACAAGTGACCGACACGTGATCACTTTCAGAATCTCTGACCGGGAGTGCTCATTCAATACAAATCCCAAGCGGTTCGTATAATTAGGAAGAGATAGAATCAGTTGTGATAATCTCTATCTATAAGCCAAACACCTATTTGAACTCGACATTCATAGCTCGAGAACAGATCAACCATATCAACAGTAGGATGTAGAGAATCAGATAAAGATGGATTCTCACCCAATCAATTCAAAGTTAGACGTTTAGCTCTAAACCGCCTCGGAGATAAGGAGATTGAGTATTTAATCAGAGCTGAACTCTATAGCCTTATCCAAACAGACACAACATGTATAATAATATATCCCTTCCAATGCGGAAGGGGACGATGAATTGAGCCCAGAAATCGTAGCACACCAGAGAACATCATTATAATCGTCATTATTATAGTGGAATCTCCCTCTGTCCGTGGTTTTCTCCCATTTGAGTTTCCACGTAATTCTCTGCGTTTGCGTTGGTTTTTCTGTGATTTGATTACACCTACTCTATTATTTTGGTGCGTTGATTAATTCCTTAGGAAATTATGCACAACATTTGGTGCTTTCATTGAGATTCTGAATTCTTACTTAGGATTTCTCCCCATCCAATACCCTAACCCTTCCTCTAAACAGTCTCACACGACCGATATGACTTCATCAAGGAAGAATGTCACCTAGGCTACAGTCGCCGCCCCTGTCGCTTCGAAAGAAAAGGGAAAACTATCGATGCGCCTGAGCCCGCGGGCCGTCATCCCAACCTATCAGACGATCACATCTCCGACACTGAAGATTCTCATTCAAACTCTGCATCGCCACGAGGGTGCAAGCCGTCAAACTTGAGCCCCATCTCAACAACGAGCAACTCCTCCAGATGCTTTCCACTGTGCGAAAGTAGATGAAAGACTAGCAAACATAAATGATCTGATTCTGCGAAGCTGCCGCTCGTGAAAAAACATAGCGACCCATGCCCAGACGCGACCACTCAAACAAATCGAGACACTGCAGAAGTCGCAATCTTCCCCTGCTGTGGAAGGAAATGCGCACATTCCCCCGTCACTACCGCGTCCCCGAGAATCCGCACATTCCACTGGAAGCTCAAAACGTGACCGACGGGGACCTACAACGATGATGAGGATTTAGGAACTCAGAGCGCTCTCGAACCCTGAAGTTCCCTCGCATAGAGGACATCACGGATTTGGTCCAGAAGCTGCTCAACCAAACGAGATAGCAGTTTTCAAAAGGGATGGAGTATAGCGGGTTGAGCCCTCCGACTCACCACTATTGGGGAAAATCACCCCGCCCCATTTCCCGAAGAAGTTCGTGATGCCGACATTCGATCACTATTCAGGAATCTCTAACCCCTTCCTACATCTCCGTCAGTATCAGGACAAAATAGCGGTTTACGCTCATGATGACCTTCTCCTCTGTCGAGCGGTCCAGTCTCAAGAGAGCTGCCTACCATTAGTTTTACTTGTTCTCGAAGAACTCACTCTGAAATTTTTATGACGTGACTGTCACATTATATAACTAGTTTGTTTTCTCTGAGAGAATTTTAGAGGAACAACAATTATTTCCTCACGATCAAGATGAAATTTGGGAAGAGCCTGAAGAATTACGTCAACTACTTTTAGAGCCAGATGGTCCTAATATACAACTGTAACAAGGACGTAGTTGCTGCGCTTTCACCAGTGAGCTGCAAGTCACAAACCCCTTCTACAAATATCTGGTGAAGAATGACGTCACCAAAATGAGGGATATCCTTGTCTGGATGCAGAAATACATCCAGATAGAAGAGGCGACGCGGGCCGCCTCCAGTCGCTTCCCAAGACAAGGGCTCGAGGTCGAAAAATCAAAGCCACAGTTCCTCTGAGGAAGAATTCGAGTCACAATTCCTCCGCTATCCACAAGCCTGCCAGGCGTGCTATCGAATCTAGCAAGGAAAGTGAAGTAGAGCCCGACCTCATTCCATTCAGGGTACCCATCGATCATATCTTCAACGCCATGAAAGACCAGCATTAGGTCAGGCGCCCGACCATACCTCTCCCACCAAACCCGAGAGGATCTGGATTCAGAGACTATTTTGCCTTCCACGAGGGGAGGGGCCACTTCATAGTGGACTGCCGACCCTGGGCAACGCCCTCGTCCAGTACATGGAGGTGAATGCCATCTTTGGAAACTCCCCGATGGAAGGCACTACGACCAAGGAGAGAGCTATCTACGTCAATGAAGCCCGGATGGACAACTATCCGGCAATAGGACTTGCCCGCCTACATCTCCGGGCAGGCCAGTCTTTTTCTCAGAAGACGACGCCTATTCTTTGCACTTCCTGCATAACGAAGCCTTAGTTGTGACGGTACATATCGGCTGCTGCAAACTCCCGAAGATCTTGGTTGACGGGATAGTTGCGTCAACATCCTGTATGATCACACTCTAGATCGAATAGAGGACACTCCCGAGATGGCCCGAAAGTTGATCATCTCCCAGATCCAGTCACTCCTTTATGAATTCGACGGGAGCAAAGCTCGTTCCCAGGCACGATGGAGTTCCTAGTCCACGTGGACTCATTCAACGTTATCACAGAGTTTCGTGTCCTTGACATCCAATCCCCCTACAATGCCATCCTCGGGAGACCATGGATCACATAATGAGAGCATTCCCATCCACCCATCGTAAACTACTGAAGTACTCAACACCATTTAGAATCACCAACATAAGGGGTGACCAGGCAGTGACTAGGATAATAGCTGCAATAACCCGGAAGAGGTCAGGCTGGGCGCAAAAGACCTCTCGAGCAAGTCCTAACGAAGACTCTCATGTGGACAAGAAAGAGGAGTTGCTTATCAATCACAGTACGGCGAAAGCTGAGATCCCGACTCACACACCGAGTTGGGAAACCCCGACAGCAGGAACGAAGGGAGCCCAAGTCATTCAGTGTGGACCCACATCACCCAGAGCGGACACTCCGAATCGGCTCAAACTTGCACTCTCATGAGAAGACATTATTCAAACAATTTTATCGACAAATTCAGAGTATTCGCGTGGTCCCCCATCAATATGCCTGAATTGATCCCGAGGTTGTAACACCCGACTTAAATAAATCCGGATTATAGTTTAAATGATTTTTATTTAACCGGTGTAACGATTTTTAAGCTTAATCCAAAAAAAAAAACTTTTAGAAAATAACTAGAATTTATAATATATATATAGTTATATACACTTAAAGTACCTTCATTTTCACATTTTACTACTATGTATTTGGTACATACTTAATAAGGTATAATACTTGTAAATACAACTACCTAATCATAATATAAATACCTAAATACTTTAATTTCAAAATAATTAAATTTAGAGGTGTTTGGCAAATTGTGAGAAAAATGGAGTGAGGTGGGCTTTGATTAGGGTGTCTTGGAACTTGAAGGGAGAGGTGTCAAGTTTTAGTAATTATGGAAAATTTTTAAATGGGAAAATAATTATTTTCAATTTAAACCTAACTCTAGTCTCAAAATTAACCTCTCTTCTTCTCTTCTGGCTGAGAACGAGACCCCAAACCTCCTTCTCTCTCTTTTGAACCCAG